>CM047592.1:8704034-8718549 GCA_026184515.1 Peronosclerospora sorghi | reverse complement strand
ATGACAAGTTCGATGTGATACTTGGAATCCCATGGATGTCCAAGTTTAAACCTTCGATCGACTGGGTTAACTATCGATCGACTGCGGCGGACCCACAGGATCTGATCACCCTTTGTGTAATCCGGCTGTATCAGAAGATACAACCGAAGCGTCGGACAGTCTGGTGGATAGCGATGGCACCACCAGGTCTGTTCCGACACGATCAGCGGAAGGTACCTTCGCTGGTGAGAGTCCAGAGGGACTACCATACGCAACAGAAGAGTTGTTGCGTGTTGGAGAGAAACATTCCACGGGTGATAAAGACCACCGTGAGAATGAAGTGATATCCACGGTGGGAAACATCCACCGTGAGAATGAAGTGATATCCACGGTGGGAAACACCCACCGTGAGAACGAAAATATATCCACAGTGGGAAACACCCACTGTGCGACCGAAGGTTCCAACACGACGAATGAATTCCGTGTTGATGAGAGTGAACTCACGATCGAGTGCAATCGTGAGCACAACTCCGTGGTGGCCAGTGCCCACCACGTTGCGTTAGCCATGCACACGGGTGATAAAGACCACCGTGTCGCAGAAAAGACGGCCGATCAGACGAGAACATCTGATCGCCAAAATTCCATGGTAGGCAGTGGCCACCATGAGGATGAGTATTCGCACACGGTGAATCGTAATCACCGTGTATCAGCCAATCAGACGAGTGCGTCTGATTGCATGGGGAGTTCTGTCGAGACGATCAACGTCTTGACGCAAACGGATACCGGATTAGCTACCCAGTCTCTGTCGATGGAACACCCTCCGAAAGAAGGTTCGGAGGTGATGGCTCTTCCAGCGCTGAGCTGGAAGAAGTTTATGAGAAACTTGCACGATGATCAGATCGAACAGATCTGTATTATCGTAGCAACAGATGATGTAGTGGATATTCGTGAACGAATATCCACATTACGAGTGGAAAACATTGGGAAAGAGGTTCCCAATGATCAAACCAAAGTTCAGCGCTTTGAAGCGCAGAGCTGGGAGTCGCTTAAAGCGAACTCCCCATTTTATGAGGTACTTCGAGAATACGCTGACGTATTCCCAGAAGAAGTACCTAGCGAGCTCCCTAAGGATAAGGGAACTCGTCATGAGGTTGACCTCGTGCCAGGCACGAAGTATTGTGTTACGCGGCAATGGCCGTTGCCGCGTGATCAGGTAAAAGCGATCGACGAGTTTTTCGAAGCTCGTCGTAAATCAGGCCAAGTGCGGGAGTCTATCTCACCGCACTCTACCCCCACCTTTTGTGTGAAAAAGTCCACAGGTGGGTGGAGAATCGTTCACGCTTACAACAAGCTGAACGCAGCGACGGTACCGGCGCAGACGCCGATACCGCGAAAAGATGTCATCATTGATGGCATGTGAGGGAGCACCATCTTTAGTTCTCTCGATCTAAGAGATGGATTTTATTAAATCCTAATGCGTGAGAAGGATATCCCTCTCACGGCGGTAAGCACCCCAAGAGTCATGCTTTGGGAGTGGCTTGTTATGCCACAAGGGCTTCGAAATGCCCCTGCTACGTTTAACAGATGCGTAACGCATCTATTACGCCCGGTGCGGGAATTCGCACCGAGTTATTTCGATGACGTGTCATCCATAGTAAGGGTGAACACGATAAAAGCGATGTAGATGTCCATAGGGAGCATCTACGTCGAGTGTTAGAGCTTATGCGTAAGCATAAGCTCAATGCAAATCTGAAGAAGTGCACCTTTGGTGCACCTGAGATACCCGTTCTTGGATGCTTTGTGGGCAAGAACGGGGTGCGTCCTGATCCAGAAAAGATCAGGGTGATCGTTGAATGTCCTACGCCAAACAACGTTAAGGAACTTCGAAAGTTCCTTGGGTTGGCAACATATTTGCACAAGTATTCGTGCAACTATGCTGGGTTAATACGACCTCTTTCTCAATTACTTAAGATATATGTCGAATGGCATCGGGATACCCAATGACAAGATGCTTTTGATGCAGTCAAGCAAAGCTTGACTGAAGCGCCTGTCTTGGCTATAGCCGATAACGAGCGTCCGTTCCACGTCGTTTGCGACGCGAGCGATTTCGCTATCGGCTGTGCTTTGATGCAGCGTGATCACGATGATCATGATCGCGTAATCAGCTATCAATCGCGTCAGTTGCGCCCAGCCGAGCGCAACTATCCAGTGCATGACAAGGAACTCCTTTCCATGAAGTACCCACTGGCTAAGTTTCGGATCTATCTATTGGGAGATAGACCGTTTGTGGTTTACACGGACCATGCGTCGCTACGCACGGACGTGAATTCACCACACATTTCTCAAAGAATGGCTTGATGGCTGTCATTCTTTGCTGAGCACAGCTTTACGGTTGAATACAAACCCGGAAAGTTGAACGTGATAGCGGATGCGCTATCACGAAGGCCCGATTACGAGACGAAACCGTCCGTAACCGAAGGTGCCAGTGCAAACGCGATCCGTTGCACTGCTTTGTCGTCGTCAATTATACAACAAGTACGCGAGGCGTACAAAACAGACGAGGAGACACGTTGTTGATTGATTACTTAGGTAATCAATCAAGTGAGGAACGCAACGAACTCCCAGAGTTCCTCCGCGCTTGCGTGCGTCGATATCGACTGCACGATGGTTTGCGGCTTTACAGCACAGACCAAAAAGATGAAAGTCGCATCGTCGTTCCAAACGACGATGATCTCAAACATCAAATTATGTTTGAGTATCATGATGAACCGATTTCGGGGCATCAAGGTCGAGAGAAGACATACGCTTCTCTCGCACGTGACTTTTACTGGCGAAACCAGTACAAGTGGGTACGCAAATACGTACGCGCTTGCGAGATTTGCCAGCGCGTTAATCCTGCGCAGTCTGCACAGGATCCGCAGCAATCTCTGCCGGTTCCGACAGAGTGTTGGAAGTCCATTTCAATAGACTTCGTATTCGGTCTTCCACCCGACAATAGTCGGAAGACCGGAATAGTGGTTTTTGTAGACCGTTTCAGTAAGATGGTACATCTTACTGCAGTATCAGCGAACGTAACCGCCGCTCAAACAGCGCGGATATTCGTTGATACGGTATTCCGTTTGCACGGAATGCCGGAAGACATTGTCTCGGATCGAGATCCGAGATTTACAGGACGTTTCTGGCAAGAAACGTTCTCATTGTTGGGAACCCAGTTGAAGATGTCAACTGCGGACCATCCGGAAACGGATGGGCAGACGGAACGGGTTAACCGCGTTCTCGGAGACATGTTGCGATCATACGCACATGCCTTTGAACAGTGGAGTGACTACCTGTCACTCACTTAATTTGCGATTAGCAATACGGTGCATGCTTCAACTAAGCATATACCGTTCTACGTGAATGCCTTAGGCATCCACGAACCCCAGCTTTACTTGGCGGTACGCCAAATCTAAGTGGGGGAGGGACCCGCTCAAATTTTGAGCGAGTCAATGCGCAAGTTGCAACTGCAACTTGTGAACAAAACGATGGCCCTTCTACTGAAAGTACAGTAGAAGTGGAAGAAGCTTCAATTGAAACTGAAGCTGCATACGATAAATATGTGTCTGCAGCAATCGCTGCAGACAATGAGGACAACGCACCTACTGCTGATAAAGCATTAGATGAATTCGTATTACAGCGACAAGCTGTAATACGCTGTGTAAAAGATGCACTTGCCTCTGATTTTGATAAGCAGAAGCAAAATGCAGACAAGCAAGGAAGGAAGAACAAAAACTCCTTTCGGAAAGGCGAATTAGTATTATTAAGTACTACTAATTTGCCTACACATGCAACAAGCAACTTCCCTACACGGAAGTTGCTTCCTAAGTACATTGAACCTTTCAAGGTCCAAGAGATTTGGGGGAATGCCTATACCGTAGACATTCACACAGCAATGCGGCTTCACCCAACATTCTATGTTGGGCGTCTCAAGCCGTATCACTCGTCTTCGTCTTACGACGAGACGCAGAACCACGGAAGATACCGTGATTCTCCAAGTCTACCAAGAGAGACTTGTAATCGGCTTCCAGCCGTTGGTGAGCAGAGCGGAGAGTCGTTACCTCCACCTTCGACTGCTCAAGATCAGCCGTGCGCCGATCGAGCGCTTCCTTACAGCGGGAAAGCTCGATGTACAGAAGATCATTCTTCTGCTGGTGGGCAGTGTGCGCCCCGAGGATGTCGCGGACATCCTCGCAAAGAGACCGATATGTCTTCACACAGTGAGACATATCGCTGCTCAAGGAGAAATAACCCTCCTGATCTTGCGGAGCGAAGAACCATGCTCCGCAACAACAACAGCGAGGGAATTCTCAACCTCCGCCGCCCCTGATTGATAATCATGGGAACAAGCGATATATCCTCGAGCGCTTGATCTCGAAGCGCTCGGTGCCTTCGAAGAAGGGGCAGCGTACCGAGTACTTGGTACGCTGGCTGGGATATCCCCAAGAGTTCGACTCTTGGGAGCCGATTGAGGTTCTGAGGGCCGACGCCCCAGACCTTTTGACTGAGTTCGAGAAGAAGTCTCAAACTCATAATGCGAAGTAGCATCAACAGTAGGTGTTGATGCATTCAGGGTATCAATTAAACCCTGAATGTCGGCGGGTACGGAAAAACCACCGTACCCCCGCAACTCCTCCTCTGACAGACGAGGAGCGCCCTGCGTACACCGCGGGCAAACGAGGTGAGAAGGGACACCACACTTTAACCCTTCTTTGATGCAAGCAAAATGGATGTATTCCATTTTGCCTGTTCGTGAGTGCTTTAAAAAGCGCTCGCGCATTACGTGAACTTTATTCACGTAATCATCTGGTCTTTTGTTGTAGTTGTCAACAAAAGCATTCCAACTCTGAGTCAGGGCGTCTTTATCGTCCCTGTTCTTCCTTGACCCTTTCCGGCTCGAATAATATCGAACCTGGAAAAAGAGGTCAATAAAGTACAGACGTCTATCGTCTGTACTTCGATCGAATCGACGTGACTGGATGTCTTCGCAGTCATCCAGCACGTTGATATCGAACAACGCATACTGGCAGTCCCGTTTACGGTGACCGCCATTGTTGGGGGCAATAGCCCAGCCAGGGGTCCAAAACCCCACTTTGTACGGAACATGTGGTTACGTACGATGATACGCTTTAGAAGCGGCAGGCGCCGCTTCTGTTCGAGCTCTTTTAGCAGGCGGAACACCGCCTGCTTCAACACCACGCGACGGGGTTAAACCACCCCGACGTGGAGACGTACTTGGTCCAGGTGGGGTTCTGCGTTCCCGCAACCATCTGTGATGATCATTGTCGCTGTCATAGCTGACAGCGACACAAGAGTTATCATTGCTGTTAGGCGATGAGCACCTAGCGAGTTTCGACTCGCTAGATCCTTTCGCGGGGACAGCTGTGCCCCAATCACTTTGTTCTGAGTCAGAACTGTCTCCGAATATGGAAGAACCCTTCCTGGAAACACACCATTCGGGGGTTGTCATCGTGCGAGATGTTGCATTAGCAACCTTTCCCTGTTTCTTGCCAGATGCCGCCTTAGCAGCATCTGTGGTCGAAGACGGTACGTATTCCGACCTTTGCGTAGTTGAAGCTGCTAATGCAGCGTCACCGTTGTCACTCAACACCTCAGCACCTAGTGCTGAGGCGGAGGCGTAGGAAGAAGCTCCTTCAATGTTTTCAGCAGCGCTCTTTAGAGCGCCGACGCGTGCCTTGACCATCGAGTCGATGTTCAATCAGTTGGTAAATGAGAACGACCAACAAGTGCCACCCATGATTGGCCAAAATAAGAATTATTATTGACCAACCAGCTTAAGTGGGGGGTGATGTAATGGGGTGCCATTACATAATTGATATTCAAGTTAGAATATCACAGTTTAATTTCAGACGCGTTGTCTGAAATTTAAATAAGAGATTATAAGTTATTATAATCTACGAAGGTAAAGTCGATTCGGTATAAATACCGAATCTTGCAGGTTAACTAATAGTACAGTTAGTTAAAGACTTGATATTATTATATTAATTAGTTTGTTACTATACTATTAGCCTCTACACCACCCATCAAATAAACACTCTTAATTTTGCGTTCTTAGACCTAAGTGAATATTCATATATTTACTTTTAGTATAGGAATAGTTGTTATCAACTAATCCTTCCCTATTGCATTGGGCGCTTCCTCGCAATTACAGTGTAAGCCTGTAACAGGATCAGTCCTGTTACACCTACCGGTCGGCCAAAAACGCTCTAGGTGCTCCCGCCCGGGACGTAGAGGTACTTAGAAGAGAGGAGGGAGCAAAGGTGCCGTCCCTGTAGGTGTCCTAGGAGGTTGGACGCAAAAGGAGAACTTTATTATTGCTTAAATCCTAAGAACTACCAATTACCTAATATCATCCAATCAGAACTACCCATTCCAGCATACTCCGTCGACCAGTCGACCTGATTTATCCGTCGTCCGTCGCTGTCCGTTAGGTATCCTGTACCTAGTCGTACCTTCTCACGATGCCCCGTCTATGTCCCGTCCATGCACACCACAGTTGTACACGCAACTGTATACACAGTAGTACACACAATCGTACACGCAATTACTCACCCGGTTGTGCCCACTGTCACACCCACAATTGTGCCCACAATGGTACCAATTTTATGGCACACTTCATCACAGCCGCCCCTGAACCTCGTCCCAGCCGTACAGCGGTTGGGGCGGGGGTCGATCATGCCCTTGATTACCGTAGATCATGCCACCATTGATCGTGATGTCCACACCCATTAATCATGACATCATCGATCAGGCGATCATCACCCATCAATCTGCCCTTTCTCCCGTTGATCAGGTCACAATCGATCAGGCTGTTGCCGTTTAGTGGTATGCCCATCGCGATCAGGCGTTCATCTTCTTCCAACCGTGACATCAGGCTCTCTTGATCAGTCATTTCGCCATTTCCATCATGCAAGCCATCACGGGCAGTGCTCCAGCGATCACAGACAACGCTCTTGTCCTATATCGCGCCAAGGCTGATGAGCTGATCGCCGCGATCAATCTGGCTTACAGCCTGCAAGAAACGCTCCGCGCACGCGATGAGCAGATCGTGGTACTATCCAACTTCCTAGCAGTAAGCAAAGACACTGTTTCGATGCTTTGACAGCAGCTAGCTTGCTCCAACCAACGCAACATGGTGGATTGTGATGCCGAGATCGGGCGGGCCGCACGTAACAGCTTGTGCCCCTGCGTGATTTTGTCGGCTCTGCAGTCAACGATCTCAAGTCCAAGTTAAGGGCCGCCGAGACAATCATAGCCGATCAGCGCGCCCAGATCCGCGATCTGGAGAGCGATCGTGATCGTGATCGCTATCTACGATCGGTACACGAAGAGACCATCGCTGGTCAGACGCAAGAGATCTCGCGCCTCGCGGCACTTCCTGATCAAGCGACAATTGATCAACTACAGCAGCGCGTGATCGTGCTAGAAGAAGCATACGATCAGGCCATTTCCAAGAATCAATGCCTGTTCGAGCAGGCGCTAAAGCTCAACTCCGAGGCTGAGAGACGCAAGCGTCAACGTGATCGCCTCCGGAAGGAAAACAGAGCCGATCGCCTGCAGATGGACGAGTATACCGCCATCATAGCCCAGATGCAGGAGATATGTGATCGTGTCGATGAGGTATCAGACCTTAAGATCTATCTGGAGGATCTGCACGCCGCGAATTCCCAATTGAAGAAAGAGCTTTCGAAGCGCATTGCCGCTTCAATCAAGTATCTACAGATCGCGACATGCTGCGCGATCAGCTGCAACAGGCTCGAGATGAAGTTACGCAATTGCGTTTATTTCACTCGAACCTTCAAACCCAGTTGGCTGGCATGTCACTCCAGATGCAGATCACCCCGGTTGCCAGCACCTCTCTTGCAGGTTCTGATCAGGCTGTATCTGTAACAGGGTTACATTTGGTTTCGTTGGTGTACGTAAGTACACAACGGTTATGGTCAAGTATTGCCCAGTCCGAAAGGTTCGGACTTATTGGTTATTTTAACCAATCAGGGCAGGAGCCCTTGGTGGAGGCGTGGCAGCCTGCCACGTGTTGGTACACAGGTGGTGTACATTAAATTTCGGCTGGGTACGAATTGAGTAAGTTCTACTTAGTATTACATATGTTTTACATTAGTTTAATTAATTTAGGCTAACTACATATTAAATATAAATCAGTTTACAAAATACTCTAATACTGCTAGGCGCACGACCCAGACCGGTCGCGCGCGCAGTGACTGTTTTAGTGAAAGGGAATACCTTCCCTTAACTACCCCCTTTCTAAGGGAAGCCTTGTATCAAGGCGTTAGTCTATACTAACTCGTAAAACAAGGAATCTTGGCCCCAAGTAAGAGAGCGATCTCTTCTAAACCCTTTTATAAGGGCGTATCGGCTAAGTAGCGGCGTATCGCCGCTTTAGTAAAACCTTCCTATGTGCGCTAGCCGCACCGTGCGTGTACGCACCTGCTACAGCATCGCCTGCTGGTCTTCAAGATGATTCTCCGGACAACTCGACCAGCCGATTTGATTCTTCGTCTAAAAGACATACTCAGCGTTCACGATCTTCATCTCGGTCCAAGCGGCCACGCCCCCTTCCTCCCATTTCGGAGGAGAAGTGGGAAGATGATCATCCTCCAAGTCTTGATCAGGACGATCAAGGTGGATCCCCTGACCTGATCGCCTCAATTCAATCCACTCCGACGATCAGCGAGTGCGGGAGCGAGGGTCCGCTTGATCAAGGCTCTTCCGGGTTCCTTTTTCCTCGTACGGGTGATTTCAAGTCGTTGATGATGGTGCTTGATGGTGCAGTAGACGAAGACATCTTGCCGTGGACTCCAAGTCAACTTAGTGGTTTCGATCTGCGTAGCGTCTCGGTACAGGTGGTCTTTGACTACTTGACACGCCCCGAAGGATGGTTTTTCCCAGTCGCAACGCACGCCACTTCGGCTGATCAGTGGTTTTGTCACTTGATCACCCAGCCGGAGGTAGAGTGGTTATATTCTCAACGCCCCTGATATATCTTCAAACCCATGTTGCTACCCGTCTCTTTCCTCTCAGTCGGCTGGTTTGCCGACTTTGAGGTAAATTATCGGTCGTTTCTCAACCATCACGCTCAGGCGATCTGGGAGTCGACACATTATTTCCCCATAGAAAAAGGCCTCCGAGAGAACGATGAATTCTTCCGAGAGTATTACCAAGGTCGGCGTCAGCGCAGAAGTCGTTCCGGGGAAACATGGAAGAGAGTCGTGGAATTCGTCTTGCAGGGCATGATCGACGGGAAGTGTGATCTCGACATTTTCCCGGACCCGTCGATCTCCCATTGTGCTCGAAACCGTCCCTTGAAGTATGCCCCGGCCGACGATGGGGCGTGGTACCCGGGGTTCCTATCGGACCCGCCACCTCGGACCTTATCAGACACCCTAAATGAGGTTGATGACTATGAACCTTGGCGGATCCAATATCGCCTTTCTCCTGAGAATCCCCTGGACGGAACATCCCTCGCATCTGCCGTAAGTTTTATGGGTCTGATTAGTCGGCTGATCACTTCTTCTTTAATGAGTAAACACTTTTGATCATGCCATATCTAACTGTTGTTTCGTTACTTTTCAATGTATAACATAAATCGGTCTTCCGTCGGCTCATCTGCCGTTACTCCATCTCCATGCCTCGCAATATCCATCGTAAATACACCACTTCAAACCAATCATCATTTCTTCATCAATTGTGAGTTTCATCAATCATTCTTCTTCAATCGGAGGTTCTTCGATCGCAATCCCATGATCAGTCCGCCGATCCCGCATTAGTTGGACTCTTCGTCCACTTTCATTACATCAAACCGATGTCTGTTAATCATCTTCCTTTCGACGTCCTTGATCAGAGCATCACAGTTCAGATCTGCCTCGTCTACCCATGACGGCTCGGCATAACCTTTCCAGTAGACTTGATATTCGCGTAACGTTCTGCCATACCTAGTCTTTCGACCAGATCGGACATCGGTGATACGATCAACTTCAAATTCATCTGGGTATAGCGTCCTTTCCCAGCTGTCTTTAGGTAGCAAAGCTTCGTTGAAGTCAAAACGATCTTCTACCCCAGCTGCTAGCACAGAAGTAGGGCTATCTGGAAATTACTTGACCAATTTCAACTTGGACAGGTGCACCACTGGGAACATGCGATAATTGGTGCCAGCTGTAACTAATCTCGCCGCATGATCACCTATCACCTCATCGACTCTGAAGGGTCCATGCCACATATGCGCCAGTTTCTTCGCGAATCCTTCTTTCACCCTATCGAGATATAACCAGACCCTTGATCCAGCTTCGATCTTGTGTGGTATCACTTGATCATTGTGCTTTTCAGCTCGATCAGCCATCGTTTGATGCAATCGAGTGCTCACTTGATCACGGGCGTAACGGTAGTCTTTCTGCAACTTATATCTCCACTGACGATCATCTCGGTCTTTACGTCGAATTCCACCCAGTTGAAATGTTGATTCCAACGATGATCGTGGGTCCCACCCATACGCTAAATAAAACGGTGTTTCTCCACGAATGCGATCAGGGGTCGAATTTAGCGCGAATACCAGTCGCTCTGCATACGAGAGCTTTTGAACAACATCTGATACATACATCTTCATCGCTCGTGTGATCGTCTGCACCGTTCTTTCCGACTTGCCATTCGCCTGTGGACGATATGCCATAGTGGCACTCTGTCGTTGTACCACGATCTTGTTAAATGCACGAAATACTTCAGACATAAAACGGGCTCTCGGTCATGCCTGATCACCTCACTAGCTCCAAATCGACGAAATACACATTCTTCAGAATTTTCGGCGACCTTCTGCGCTGTGCGAGACGATCCAGATATCGCGATCACCATACCCGTGAACAGATCGGTCCAAATCAGCAGTTCAGTATGTCCATCCGTCGATCGGGGTAGTGACGGGATATGATCCATGGCTATCACTTGGAAGCCTCGATATTCCCCGGCGACATGCCCTTGATCGTAGGTTTGCCCTTCCCCGTCTCGCAGTCTACTCATTGTCCGACAAACCTTTGTACGCTTCGGAATAGGCCACGCCAATGGAAGTATCGTCTGTTCCGCTGATATGTACGCCCTATGCCTTGGTGTCCTCCTTCCAAGCTCACATGATAGTGGTGGAGGACATCTGCATGTAGGGTCTCGGGTAAGACCAGCTTAATCGAAAGGTGACGATCGTCTTGATCACCTCTGTCATCGTTGGATTTTCTTTTAGCCATGTTTCCACAGTAGATCAGCAATCATTGTTCATCGACATCGTAGTTGTCAGCAATTTTCGCGCAGTCCTTAACCTCGTCTGCGCTCAATTGTGAGACGTCACCATACAGATAACTTCGCAAATCATGAATCAGTTTCTCTTCGTCCTGTGCCTTTTTCACCCGTTTCTCTCTTATCCTGGCTATAGATATATCGTGCCACGTTGACGGTCGCGGCTGATGTAGGTTACGTGATCGTGTCATCACTAGTACTTGAGGGGCAGTGGGATCTTCATTCCACGTGATCACTTCCGGCAACCTGTTGAGATCGGTAAATTCCTCCAGCTGTTTAAATTCATCGATTTCAAATCTTGTTCCACCCTGCATAGCCCTAGTGGTGATGTGATCTGCACTCTTATTCCACTCTCTTTTGACATGCACTAGATCATGATCCGACCATTTGCGAAGGAGATTGAAGGCACGCTGTTGAAACACTTGCAATCGCGGAGCTTTACACTCTATTTCGCCGCGCATTCCGTATTACTAAATTCGAATCTCCACACACGATCATCCTTCCTTTGGGGTATCTCGACAGTAGGTCCAAACTTAAAAGCAATCCATGGTATTCCGCTTCGTTAGCCGTGATATCAGGTGCATGATCGGCTACCGCGGTCATAATCTTCCACTCCGGTAATTTCCATACTATAGCGCCGAACGCACCTACACGTCTCTTGACACTTGAAGATCCATCGAAACTAATCACGTAGAGTTCTTCGTCTTTTCCGACCGTAGGAGGCATCACTTCAATCATCTTCCGCGGTTGCTTTTTCGGTGCGATCGCAATCAGTGACATCGATTTCGGTGCGAGGAGTGATACTTGCAGCTAACGTCCCCAGTACCTCATTTCTCCCTGTACACATTTCTTTATCTCGAGGTCCCATTGTCATAAGATCGCAGACCATCTACCCAGCCGTCCGTCCAGCCCGTTGGATGTTAGTAACCATCTCAGCGTGGATAAACACGACAAGACAGTGATCGTCTTTCCGACCAGCATCGTGAAGTAAACATCCAAACCGTAGAGGCGCCAGAACTTCCTTTTCGACGGGGCTGTAGTTCAGCTCACCGTTCTTCAACGTTCGTCTGGCGAATACGACGGGACAATACACTTGATCATGTTCTTGTACCAACGCGGCAGATACTGCCCGTTTGCTTGTGTAAACCACGATCACCGGCGTTTTGGCTTGATCAAAATGGTGCAGGGTTGCGGCTGACGCAATCTTCGCCTTCAGCATGCTAAATGATACTATTTCCCTGATTAATCGATCACCTTCCTGATCCATATTCTCCTTGCTCAACGATCGGCTCTTTAACTCTCGATAATCCATTTCCCTTAATTCGTAGAGCACAGCGGCATAAATCGCGAAATCTTCGATAAACCGACGGTAGTAGTTCAAACTCCCCAAAAACGATTGCATGGCCCGTAAGGTGCCCGGGAAAGGAAATCAATCAGATCATCCAAAAATTTCGGATTTGTTTCCAAAACTCGGCTAGAGACATGATTCCATAAATAGGGAACTTCGCTTCGCCCCCAGTACGGTTTGGCCACGCTGATCGATAAATTCCATTGATCGCACTTCTCCAACAAACGATGCACCTTGTCACACATGGTAGTCCATGTAGGTGCACGGATCAAAATATCATCGATATATGATCGCCGCTGCAGTACAGACGGGCCCGGTGTTTGGTCGGGCTCTCCCACCGTAAATACATCATCCGATTCGTCAGCACCGTCCTTAACCTTGATATACCCGTATAATGCGTTATCAATCAACCGCTGGTAGATTTGCGGAGCATTCTTTAGGCCAAAAGGCATCCTATTCCATTCGAACAATCCAAACGGAGTGACAAACGCCGACATCTGACGCGATCGATCGGTCATAGATACGACCCAAAAACCGCTCGCCATATCCAAAGAGCAAAACCACAGCGCTTTATCCAAATCTTCGAGTAGATCAGAGATCAGGGGCATTGGATATGCTATCAGGCGCGAGAGTTGATTCACCGCGCGATAGTCTATACATAGACGAATATCAACCCCGTTCTTTTTCATAATGATCACTATAGGTGATGCCCAGGGTGACGTAGACGGTTGAATGATCTTGGTAGCCAATATCCCTTTGATCAAAGCCGATAACTTCTCGCGAAATTGTGGAGCCACCTTACGACACTTTTGGGCGATCGGGCGAGCATTGCCTACATCGATATCGCAAACAACTCCACGTGCAGCAGGAGGTAGTGCGTTCCCCTTTCCGATCAACAGATTTTTCTTCGCCCAAATTATATCGCGAAGCTGATCAATTTCTTCCGCCGTGTTGACCAAGGGGTCTCCGACTAGCAAATCGTCCCTAGTTACTTCTTCGGTGCTTGCAGATACTTCGTGCAACGTAGCAAGCTGCTTCTCCAGTTCTTCCATATACAAATCTCCACCTTCATGGTAACAAACTTGATCATCGATAGGGATTACACCAACTTCGCTAGGATCGGCTGAGATAGGGTGATCGCGCGTGTCCTGAATTGACGTATCTCTCGCAGTAGGATGTTCAACTCCGTGATCCGGGGTCGGAACTTTCATCTCCGGCTCCTGATTTCACCGCGCTTGCACCTCTTGCACCTTTTGCGGCCCTCCGGTTACCAATGCCACAGATGTGACGATCGGGTACGTAGGGCGTACTAAAAATACTTCGAGGAGTAGGATACTCTCTCTTCTCGACTAGGGGACCTTGATCGACACTTTCTTGATCGTCATTCATGGAATCGGTAGACGCTTGATACGCGAGATTTTGCCACTCCTTGTAAAGATTAGACCCTATCGAAACAAATCCAGGGCGACGGGGCACATCATCTTTGTTCATCCAGATGCCTAAAATCGTCTCATCTTGCACGATGATCGGATGATCAACAACGTTCGTAACACGCAGGCATCGCAAATTGCCCACGTCCCTAGTGATAGTGGGGACCCAATCTTTTCCACGAGTAATCCACAACTTCCGAGATCGCTGGTCATAAATTCGAACCTAGGCAGATCGACCTACTGGGATCTGTTCGTACTGATTTAGTTTCATATAATTACCACTCGATCCATACAGCTGTCGGCGCCCCTCCAATGGGATGATCACCTCATCAGGCAAACTTAGCGCGCCGTGGGCGATGTCTAACCGAACACCAGCTGGTATCATAAAATCCATACCCAATATAGCATCTTG
>CM047592.1:8692920-8703934 GCA_026184515.1 Peronosclerospora sorghi | reverse complement strand
CCCCCCGGTTACCAATGCCACAGATGTGACGATCGGGTCTGTAGGTAGTACTAAAATACTTCGAGGCGTAGTATAATCCTTCTTCTCGACTAGGGGACCTTGATCGACACTTTCTTGATCGTCATTTACAGAATCCGTATAAGCTTGATACGCGAGATTTTGCCACTCCTTATAGCGATTGAATCCCACCGAAATAAATCCAGGGCGACGGGGTACGTCATATTTGTTCATCTCGATACCTAAAATCGTATCGTCTTGCAAATAATCGGATGATCAACAACGTAACACGCGGATATCGTAAATTACCCACGCCCCTAGTGATGGTGGGGACCCAATCTCTTCCACGAGTAATCCACAACCTTCGAGATCGCTGTTCACGAATCCGGACCTCAGCATATCGAACTACTGGGATTTGTTCGTACTGATCAAGTTTCATGTAGTTTTTACTCGATCCGTACAACTGTCAACATCCTTATAATGGGATGATCAACTCATCAGGCAAACTTAGTGCACCATGAGCGACGTCTAATCGAACACCAGCTGGTATCATAAAATCCATACCCAATATAGCATCTTGACCGACAAGTCTGCCCACCCATGCAAGGAAATAATAAACCAACGATCCCGCTAACGTAATCTTGATTTTATTGCGCCCTTCTGTGATATATGCATTTCTCCAATGCCGACACTTTCTTGAGTTTGAATCGTGTCGATCTGACAACTCACCTTACGAGCAAAGGTTGAGTCGATGATCGACACTTCGGCAACAGAATCAAATAATAGCGTGGCACGTTCGTTATTAATTTTACCACTCGCCTTGGCTTGTTTAAACCATTTTCTTTGGAGAGTGGTACTTGCAATATCCACGTGATTCACCCGGAAGTAGATCAAACTCCATCATCACTGGGGACCGAGAAAACTCATCAATCAGTAAAGTAGACAAACGTGGTAAATCAGGCTGATCACATTTTTCATTATCTCTTTCTGCTGCTTGATCAGCCCTCTTCTTATACACACGTGCAAAAATACACAAACCAGGACGCTCGTCTCGTACCAGATTCCAACCTGGCGAGCGTCCCAGTTTAACAAATCTTCAGCTTCCTTGGGCAGCATTCCAGCATGCTTGGTGGGATTGTACCATTGGAGGATGCGGTTGTAAAACTCTTCCATAGGGCACTTGCCCGCATCGTGAACTTCGCCGCATGCTCGACAGACGTATAAACAATGATCCGTCGGATGTCCGTTCTTGCCACACTTGAGACAGGTCAGGCGCTTCCAGCAACGAAGATTATCGTGCCGCCTGATCGCCCCACAATGACTGCATTTCTTCACCGCCCCTTGATTGACTGTACTAGTATCACTTCGATTACCCAATCGGGACTCGCCAGGATAATCGAGCGCCTCTGGTTGGTCGCGTATAGCAGCAATCATGTAACGGAACTGATCTCCATCGCTTCCACTGTCGTTGGTACTTGATTCTTCACTTCCAGACGACACATTGATCGCGCGTACTGCCTTGGGCTTTCGCGCTGGGGCAGGTGCCCGCTCATCGCCGAATTTTTGGCGGAATCGGCTGGTACCTACGGCCGCTGTTGGCTGGTACCTACGGCCGCTGTTGGCTGGTACCACCTATTACGAGCATACGCCCGCAATGCCTCTTCCAGGTCTGCCGTGGTGTCCAACCGCAAAAGCGCCAGTTGATCAGCGAGCTCGCGATTGTCCAATGTATCCAAGAAATGTTGTACATGTTCACTTAAGTCGTAGGCTATCCATCCCTGATCGGCAACTTGGCTCACAATCCCGCCACATTCAACCGGTGCAGATATTTGATTGGGCTTTCATCCGACCGCTGCTTCGTATAATAGTACTGGCGGGATGCCGATTGTCCACTTCCACAATATTGAACTTCAAACTCATCCACAAGATTTTCCAACTTGATCGAGTGCTTCTACTCAGCTGGCAATGCGAATTGCGCGCTGGTCCTTTTAGTAGATCGCCTAGGATCAGACACCTTTCAGGATCAGAAGCTTGATCCCGCATAAATGCTGACTTGAGGCGACTAATCCAATTCCGCGCTTGATCTTCATCCCCTTCCTTTCCCGAAAATTCTTTTAGATCACTGATCGCAGACATTCGAATCCTGGGGATCGTCTGTTCATCAGGCATCATAGTATGTGCGGACGCAACGGTAGCTCGTCGTGGTAGTGTGATCGGATCATCTGGGTTATATACTCGCTATGGGATCGTTGATCATGGAACGAATATGCTGATTCTATGTCAACGTCCTTGACCGTTGCCGATATTTCTGGCTTCGAATGCTGCTGACGAAGTGAATGCACAGATTCCATGTCAACGTCTTTGATCTACGCAGCTCTTCCTATATTTAGCTGGCGGTTTTTCCCGCCGACGACTCCGGGTGTCAGCTTGCGTCTTTCTTCAGCCAGAAACTTCTCCATAGCCTTATCAAAGAATGTCTGCAACTGTGGACTTGCGATACTTGATAATCTTCTGCTTTGATCGATTGAGGTTCCATCTTGATAGCCGAAAACTTGGATTTATCCTTCTGGCAAACTGTCATCCTGGTGATCTCGGGCTCTATACTCCCGGCACTACTCGACTCCGCTTCAAATTCATCGCCTTCAGAAGGGGCACATTCGTAGCACGATAATCCCGTGTGTTCTGCTGCTTTGTTTGACGGACCTGCTTCAATCTTCAACGGAGAGTGCGAGGGTTCCAACCTAGTGGTTTGACCCACGATAGGTATCAATAGATGAAACAACTGCTGGGTAGCTTCTGACAGATCTTCTGGATCCTGATCAAACACCTCTTCAGCATCGTAGGCGCCTGTAGTCAGACCTGCCTGCTTGATCAGGCGTGTTAGCCTCAGTACGATCGTGAGGTTGTCCCTCCCATCCGTAACTGGCTGATCGACCGGTCCGTTCAGCTTCCCGCTGATCATGACCCCAAGTAGGCTCATGATCGAATTCGTCAATAAGAAATGTAGCCGGTGCGTATACGCACGGTGCGGCTAGCGCAAAGAGGAAGACTCTTCCTTAAAGCGGTAGCTACCGCTACTTAGCCGACACGCCCTTGTAAACGGCTTAGTAGGAGAACTCTCCTACTCGGGGCCAAGATTCCCGGGTTGGTTTACTACTTAGCCTTAACGGCTGTGTTCTCTTTACGGGGTGTAAGTAAAGGGAGGGCTCCCTCTTACCTACGACACTCACTGCACGCGCGACCGGTCGAGGTCGCGCGTCTGCACTTTAGAGTGAAATGTAAACTGAATATATTTAATATGTAATTAGCCTAAATTAATTTAAACTAATATAAACTATACGTAATACTAAGTAGAATATTCCTAATTAGTACCTAGCTAAAATGTAGTGTACACACCTGTGTACTGACACGTGGATGGCTGACACACCACCACAGCAAGGGACCATGCCCTGATTGGTTAAAATAACCAAATGTTCGAAACCTTTCAACCCGGCCAATACTGACCTCAACCGTGGTCTACTCATGTACACCAACATTATATGTAACTCGAATGCAACCCCGTTACATCCTCCCCCCATCAAATCAATTGCTTACGCAATAATCAAAATCTTGTTGGAGAACTCGAACGCCAGTACCTCTGGCTGTCCATTGTACACCTTCAACGGTGCTATGGACGCAAACTATTCCGACAACTCGGAAGTGGATGCCCTTGGGGAGCTCTCCCCAACGGCTGACCATGCTGATAGCGTTGAACGGCGCTATCAGTCATCCAACCCATTCCCCACACGTGGGGAAAACTCACTAACTCGTGCGCCACCGCTACCCGCTAGGGGCGATACCTCCAGGTTGTCACAGGCAACCACCACCAATGAACCGTCCTTGGTTCAAGAGGCCCGACGTGCCGGACGGGCACGGAAGGTACCTCGCGACCCTCAAAAGAGGGCTAAGAACGCGGTCAAGAAGGGTTTAGCCTTATACACCCCTGGTCCAGCGGCTGTACTGCCGCGTGAAACCGCGCATCGGAGCCAACTCCGGGCCCGACTATTAACGCCCAAACATTTTTCCGTTAAGTCCTACCGAACGCGCCTCGGGAAGCAGGCACGCGGTGTCCTCGTGGGTATTATCCGCGAGATTCCCATTGTTCTCCTGAGGGACGAAAGCGTCGAAGACGCAGAACAGGCGTTCCGCGCCTGGGCGGAGGGGTAGAACCGCCTCCCCAGTTTCGATGCGCTGTACAACAGCTTTTCTGAACACGACGTTCGGGTCGAGAGGGCGCTACGCTTGGCCTATGCTCAGGCCAAAGCGCAAGGGCAATTACCTGCCTCCTATTATACGCGCTCTGCTCTCGATGTGGTGCCGGAGAGAAATGCAAGCACAGCATCTGCCTCCGGCGAACTCCCAGCTACTGGGAGTGAAGGCGCTTCTTCAGACCCTTTGGTCGTTGACTCTCAGTGGGGTTCTCCCGCTCAAAAGCTTCAACGACGTCACGACAATCCTGCCGCAGGGGAGTCTCGTACTCCCACGAGCTCTGGGAATGTGGATACCCTATCCACTTCACCAGGTACTGGGTATCACCCCGGTGATGGCGTCGTGCCATCAGGCGTTCCACATGGTAATGTGGAGTAACTTCCGTATCGAGGACTGGAGGAGGAGGTCGCGCTATTGCGACGTGAGTTCCACGAGCGCTGTGATCGACACAGCCGTCGCATCCAAGATGCCCAGGAGGGACTCCGCGACGAGGGGAGTGCGAATGAACGCATCGAGGGTCAGCTTGCCTCCCTCGAGTCTCTCGTTGCGGAGCTTCAGGGTCGTATTTCGACCCTGTCGGAGATGTTCCGACCTGTCGTGCCTTTCGGCTATCCGACTTCCCACCCTCCTCCAAGAGGTGACCCACCTCCGGGTTCTGGTATGGCTTAAGCATACCCACATAGAAGGTTGGATGCGTACGCATCGCCTTCGGGATGTCCAAGGTATACGACAAGCCCTTTCGGGCTAGTACCTTAAAGGGTCCCACAAACCTGGGGCGCAGTTTATTGCGCAACACATTTGAAACTGCATGTGTAGGAAGATTTTTAGCGTTTAATAAAACACTTTCTCCTACTTTGTACACTTTTTCGTTACGCCGCCCCTTGCGGTCGGCTTGCTCCTTCTGCTTGTCTTGGCTTTCCGCCATGGCATCGCAGACGTGTCGTAAGACACTAAGGCGCGTCGATAAAAACTTATCGATGTGCTTTCGCACAGATACAGGGATGACATCGGGGAATCCTACCCCCTCAAGCCCTGGGCCACACACACTTGGCGTTAACGGAACCCTCGGATTCACTAATCCGTTCACGTAAAACGGGGTAAACCCCGTAGATGCATGTACCAAATTGTTGATAGCAAATTCGGCCATGGCAAGCATCTCACTCCAATTCTTTGGAGAATCCGGACATAAACTCCGGAGAATATTCTCAACAACGCGATTAACGCGTTCCGTTTGACCGTCCGTCTGCGGATGATCCGCAGTGGACATGAGGAGCTTGGTGCCCAGAACCCTAAGCAACGCCCCCAAAACTGTCCCGTAAAATGGGGATCCCGATCCGACACAACGGAATCGGGTAGACCATGCTGTCGAAAGACACGGTCTAGAAACACTTTTGCTGTTCCTTGTCCATCAATGGACTCTGGCACCGCCGCCAGGTGAGACATCTTGCTCAATTGGTCTACAAAGACAAATATTCCGGTTATCCTTCGAAAAACCGAAGATAAAATCCATACTAATGGATTTCTAACACTCCGTTGGAACCGATAAGCTCGCCAAAGGCGCAGCTGAACTTGCAGAGGGTTTAACCCTCTGACACTTCTCACAGGTGCGTATATACGCACCGAACCACTTATACATATTGGGCCACCAATACAAAGCGCTTAAAGCGCTGTAGGTCTTATCCCGACCTAAATGACCCCCGGTATGGGCGTCATGTGCCTCAAAGAGGACTCTATAGCTTAGTTTCTCATCATGAGGAACTACCACCCGCGGAGTGTCCTCCGCGCTCGTGCTATAATATAGAAAACCGTCACAGTACCTGTAACGGTGTAAACGAGCTTTAGCTCGACTTGACAGGGTTGGATCAGACGAGCCAAGACCCTTTTCACCTAACGCGCGGATAAGCGCCGTACATTGTGGGTCTTTCTCATGCGCCTGGCGTATGAGATCCACCACAGACGTGGTGACGAATGTCGCGTGAGCGAGCTCATAATAGGGACGACGCGACAACGCGTCTGCAAGCACGTTCTGATTGCCAGGTTTATACTTAACCTCAAAGTTGTACTCCTCAAAGAAGGAGAGCCAACGGGCCATCCGTTGAGAGAGATGAGGCGACTTTGTCGCTGTCCGTAAGGACGCGTGGTCAGTATAAACCACGAACGGCTTTGAGCCGAGTAGGTGAACCCTAAATTTGACAAGAGCATACTTCATTGAAAGTAGCTCCTTGTCATGAACGGGATAATTCCGTTCCGCAGCTTTAAGCTGCCTCGATTCAAACGCGATCACGCGTTCCCTTCCTACATGATCTGCTTGTAACAAAGCACATCTGATTGCGAAATCGGAGGCGTCACAGATGACACTAAATGGTTTCCCATAATCTGGGAGAGCAAGAACGGGAGCTTTTAACAAGCTCCCCTTAACCGCTTCAAAAGCGTTTTGGTGTTCGGTTTTCCAACATCAATCAACGTCCTTCTTAAGAAGGTCAGTCAAGGCTTTGCCATTTCAGCGTAGTTCTCGCTGTACTTGTGGAGATAATTGGCTAATCCAAGCCACTTCCGTAAATCTCTAAGATTTACAGGCGAAGCCCACTCCACAATGGCTTTTAACTTCGCGGGATCCACCCGCACTCCATCCTTACCGATGAAGCATCCGAGGAAGGAATTTCCTCATTACCAAAGATACATTTACATGCGTTCGAATATAACTTGTAATCCCGCATACATTCGAGCACCGCTCGAAGGTGTATCAGATGCGTCTGAACATCATACGAATCGTCTTCCGCACGCCTATGAACGAAATATCGTCGAAGTACGTCTGAGCGTACTTTCTATGAGGGCGGAAGAGTTGAGTCACCAAGCGATTAAAAGTCGATGGTGCATTCGAAAGCCCTTTTGGAATAACAAGCCACTCCCACAGCATGCCACTAGGCGTGCTAACCGCTGTCAGGGTAATATCGGACGCTCGCATGAGCACCTGATAATACCCGTCCACCAGATCCATGGCACTGTACACAGTACAGCCCGCCATATTGTTCTGGAGGACATCCTTCCGAGGATTCGGAGTCTGCATGGGTACAGTAGCTGCATTCATCTTGTTGTACGCATGCACAATGCGCCACTTCCCGTTAGGTTTACGAAGAAAAAAAGTGGGAGATGAATGGGGAGACTTGCTTTCCCGTACCATCCCTGCCTCTTCTTTCCCCTTGAAGAATGCGTCGATGACGACGCATTTCTCCTTGGGGAGAGACCACTGACCAGTGACGCAGTATTTGGTTCCAGGAACCAAATCAATTTCATGTCGGACTCCCCGATCCGGTGGTAACCCCATCGGCGGGTTGTCACTAATGACATCTCCAAATTCCTTTAATAAGTAATGGCAAGGGTCCTCAGGATCCGCGAGGATCTTGAGGCCGCTTCGGGCATTTAATACCTGTTTGGTTTTCACCAAAACTGACTCGTCCATCGTGGATGAGGAGTTCAACTCCTTTTCCGTACGTAATACGACAACCTCGTCGATTTCATCTGCTTTCAAAGCAGCTTCAAATTCGTTGCAGGACATCTCCTCCAACGACAACAGTTCGCCTACCCCAGGCAACCGTTCTAGGCTTACGCCTTCTGTGACAACACCTGTCACACTATTCAGCATCTTATAGTACTGCTGACTACTGGCCTCGGGACTCATCCCGGGACCCATATGGGGGAGTCAATTGCCCCATCTATTGGAAGCGCATATAGCCTATCCACAGAGATCTCTAACTCTACCACCGGTGACTCGCCGGTCTCACCTAATAAGGCGTGGTCGGAATCATTTCCAACGTGCGAAAGAGACGAACTACGGGTCTCTTCGTGGAAGCGCCTCGCGCTTAACGACAGGGGTTTCTACCCCTACCACTGGAGTCACAACTTGTTCGACGAACACGGCGTGGTCGGAATCAGTTCCGACGTTCAGAAAAGACGAAATACGGGTCTCTTTTCGTGGAAGCGCCTCGCGCTTAACCTCAGAGGAATCCACCTCTATCACTGGTGACTCACCAGTCTCGCCTATCTCGGCGTGGGGATTAACCGCCAAATCCACCTTGTCAAGGAACACTTCCTTGACCTCATTGGGACTGATCATCTCAGACATCCCAATCTCTGGCATCTCACGCCAGTATTGCTTTTGCTATCGAGCAAAGGTGGGTTCATGACTCGCCAATGCTTCACCCGACCGCGGTTGCGTTGAGCCAATGGACTTAGACTTCCAGTCTATCCATGGCTCGTGGCGTTCCAGCCACTTCGTGCCCAGAATGAGGTCATACCTCGAGTCCAAATCCAGGACTAGGAAACTTTCTAAGCTGTCGAAGTCTGCAAACTTCAGCTTAAGGTCAATCGAGACCTTGGGTACCGAAACCGGTACGCCCGTTGCAAGACGGAACGTGACAACGTCACGAGAACGTGCCTCTAGGGCCTCGGCATACAGCCGACTCTTCACAACAGAAGCTCGTCTGACATAATTGTCAGACGCTCCAGTCTATCAAGACTCTCCAAGGCTTATCAAAGCCTTTCACGTCCGCAAGGACTACCAGCAAATCTGGCTGGTACACCAACTCGGTGCTAGAAAGCAGCGTTTCCCTCGGGGATTTGTGCTGTCTTCCCTTACCCTGGGGCTTAACAGCACTGAGGGGTCACCCAGTAGTGCGCCCCGCACCTACTGGGAGCCGTCGTTTCCCGACGGCTTGGACAAGGGTTTTTCCCCACCCTGGTCCCTTGTAGCGAGTGTCTCGCTGGGGAATTTTCGGACATCTGTTCCTCAGATGATCCATGCTCCCACACAGGAAGCATCTCAGCGGCCCATGTCGCTGTAGCATAGCTAAGAGGTCCTCCTCGAAGCTCTGCGAAAAAGAGTCAGTGTTACTCTTAGCGGGAGGTTTTTCCTCCGATTCGACCTGACTAAGGTCCATGGGTTCAGGACCCACCTTAGAGGAACGGAAGTTCCTCTCGGCGTTGAACGCCATCTTGAACGCCTCCCCCAGGGATTCGGGTCGGCATCGGAACAATTCCGAACGTTCTGGCCCTTCTTTCGGGCCACCCATGAGGACGGGGATGGACACATCGTCCGAATACGCTTTCGCGTACATCCCTGCCAACAGGGTCTTAAGTTCTTGGATATATGTTTCCAAGTCCTTAGTGCCCTGAAGGCACCTCTGAAGCGCCAGATGATTCTGGAAAACCAGATCAGGCGTTGCGTACATGTCCATATGCTTCTGCTTAAGGACCTTCTATGTTGGAAACACGTCCGTGACTGACTCCGAACATGTAAACGACCATGCACGGGCTTTACCCGTAAGATGGGTCAATGCAAGTCCCACTTGCAAGTAATCAGCGGTCATATTCGCTGTGGCGAAGGCCGTTTCGACCTCTCGCAACCACACGTAAAGGTTGTCACCCTTCTCTCCGGTGAACTCCTTTATCTTAAACGATAATGGAGAGCGCACCCCCGTGGAATGATCTCCACCGCAACTCGCCTCATGAGCGATGAGGGCATTCACCCTTGCCTTTACGGTCTCAATGCCCTGCTCCACTAGGTGCTTCATGCCTTCTTCCCCCGTTAATGGTAACAGCCTTTTAAAGGCTTCCTGCTGGACGAGGGTCAAACTATCCCAATCGTCCTGATTCATCCTTTGCAGAGGATGCCTAGTCTACCAACACAGGTGTTGGATTGACTACAAGTGCTACCAGATGTAGCCGGTGCATATACGCACGGTGAGGCTAGCGCACAGAGGAATCTCTTCCTTAAAGCGGTATCTACCGCTACTTAGCCGATACGCCCTTATAAAGGGCTTAGTAGGAGAACTCTCCTACTCGGGGCCAAGATTCCCGGGTTGGTTTACTACTTAGCCTTAACGGCTGTATCCCTTTACGGGATGTAGGTAAAGGGAGGGCTCCCTCTTACCTACGACACTCACTGCGCGCGCGACCGGTCGAGGTCGCACGTCCGCAAGATAGAGTGAAATGTAAACTGAATATATTTAATATGTAATTAGCCTAAATTAATTTAAACTAATATAACCTATATGTAATACTAAGTAGAATATTCCTAATTCGTACCTAGCTAAAATGTAGTGTACAAACCTGTGTACTGACACGTGGATGGCTGACACACCACCACACCAAGGGCCCCTGCCCTGATTTGTTAAAATAACCAAAGGTTCAAAACCTTTCAAACCCATCAATACTGACCTCAACCGTGGTGTACTCATGTACACCAACATTATATGTAACTCAAATGTAACCCCGTTACAAGAAATCTTCTGTTTTCCTTTATAAACCTTTCGGTAAAACGTCCTCACCAGATCGGCTTCCGTTGATGGTGTACATGATCGACTTTCGTCGCTCTCCGACGCAGTCGCCTTCATCAACACCTTCGGCTGGTCTGTCTTGTAATACTTCGCCACCGGATCCCAATCCGGATCATTATACACACATATATTTGGCGGATCATAACGCAAGTTATGATCCGCATGGGCTCCCGAAGGAGCCTCGGGAGGTAGTTGAGGCTTCTCCTCCTTTATCTCATCAGGATACCTCCCCAGGTCCTGATGATCAGCATTTCCTTTTTTCTTCAGCCGTAACAACTGCGAACTGCCTTCCATCGTCACAACCACCTCCTCCTTTTCCACCTTTATCTTCAATTCTGCTTCCGCTTCCGTTTTCACTTCCACATCAGCGCCATCTTGCGTAGAATTGCGGTGATATCCCGCGTCGCCCAAAGATCCGGGCACGCGCACCATTG
>CM047592.1:8599384-8692820 GCA_026184515.1 Peronosclerospora sorghi | reverse complement strand
TCACAAACCCGACTTTCGTGGCCACAATAACAATAGCCCAGCAGTACGTAAGAGCATCTCCACCGGTTCGTGCTATATTATATCAAATTGTAGCTGCATAGTATTACAACCTCAATTTATTTATTAAATTCGGAGCCTTGGTCCAGCGGTGTCCATCTTATATCATATCAAGTTTTTATAATGCTGATTTAATACGCGTCGACAATGATTCCAGATTTGGCACTGGGTGTCCAGGTTTTTTAAGAAATTTCTAATTAGCACACATTTAATTTTACCGGTGGAGAACCAGTTTTTGAGATGTCGATTGATATACAGATATCCCTAAGAAACTTTATCCCCCGGTACTTTATAGCTTCTGTTACTTTATGGATTTTGGCTTCCACCGCTGTCGTTCCTATGTGTAAACCTTATACCTAATACTTTATAACATTTATAACAAAACATAAAGTAGCAGAGGGAAATTTTTTCATAAACAAAAAAAAGGGGAAGAGGGAAAATGGAGAGAAAATATTAAAAAATATCTCAAGAAATCCAGGAATCAAGGGTACGTTGGACAGTGCTACTGTGGCGGAGATCAAGTTGCATCTGACGAGCTACCTTAAGGGCATTGCGGTGTTCAGGAAGGGAAGGATCAAGCAAAGAAGCAAAGATTCCAATACCCTGAAGCTTTTCATCCTTTGTCAGCTTTACCGTATGCTCTTCCTCCACAGTCTCTTCCTCCTCCTCCTCCTCAGCATCCTGCACATAAGCCAGGATCTCACTGTCATCCAACTCAGGTTGAGCTGCCTCCCGCTCCACGATAGGATTAACGAGGTTTTCAACAGACATTGGATTACGAAGGGGTAGTTGGTTGATGGCGTCTTGAAATTCCTTTCCAACCGCTTGCTCGTCTAGATCCACCGCAGGTGACTGTGGTATTTCCTGTGCTGCCTGCCGCTCGACTTGGTTTAAGAGCCCAGAATGACGGAAGCAGTTGGCAATTGTCTGGGAGGTGATCTCCTCCCAAGCTGCCACTGACTAACGCATAGCTGTGAGCTGATCCACCTTATACAATTCCGTCTCTCCCCGCTCGTCGCGATCAAGTGCGTTCTGAAGATGATGGCGGCGGTAGTGACGCTTGAATGCAGAAATAATGCCGGCATCCATCGGATGAATTTTTGAGGTTGTGTTTGGAGGAAGAAAAACCACGTTGACGTGATCAAGCTGAAGTTCCTCGGTAGTGTGCGATGGAGCGTTGTCAAGAAGGAGAAGGATTTCGCGTTTCTGCCTCTGTACACGAACAGATACAGTAATGAGTGGAAAAATGTCACAGACAATTCAGCATAGCATGCATCAAAACAAACCTTCATTTCAGCTTCCAGCTTCAGCAACCACTCCTGAAAAAATACGCCAGTCATCCAGGCCTTTTTGTTATGGCGGTAATAAAAGCCCAACTGGGCACCGGTCTTGCGTTGAAAAACACGCGGTTTGGCGGCATGCCCATTGAAGAAAGTCGGAAGCTTTTCGGAACCATCCGCATTTGCCGTGAAGGCAAGAGTGAAACGGGTCTGAACACAGGAATGTTAGACAGGGAGTAAAGACTCCAAATCAGCAAAGATTTTTTGTACCTTTATCTTTTTGAGACCCTCAACTTGATGCTGTGCGATTGTTTTCTCCGGGAACATGCTGTAAAACAGGCCTGCAGGACATGAAAGTGAGCATTATTTTGCCATAATCAAAGAATTTGATATTGAGAGAACTTCCATACCTGTTTCATCCATGTTAAAAACATTACGGAGGCTGTACCTAGCGCTGGTGGTCCGCAAACCAGGCAGAGCTTCCACTATGGCTCATTGTCTGCAGATGCACTTTCGTCGTGGATGCGGACCGAACGCAGCCTGTGTTGCTGCTGAAACTTGTGGAGCCAGCCGGCAGAAAATTCGATGACACTCTCAGGGATGTTGAGGCTTTGGGCAAAGGTCCTTGCTTTCAGCCGGATGAGCGCACCGGTCAGCGCCACTCCACGACTCTGGCACTGAAGGACCCAATATGCCACAGCTTCCTCGACGACAGGATGCTGGACGATCCGGGTCCGCTTGGAGCTGAGATCGGCTGGATCCATAGCCTCAAGTTCAGCTCGCTTCTTGAGAATGTTGCTGATTGTCGCCTGAGTGATGGCTTTGGGAGGTTGAACGTGTCCTTTGCCCAAGCAGCTAGCGCCGTCTGGCTCATATCCGGGTTTGCTGCCTTGTGAAGACAGATGTCGCGTTTCTGTTCGTACGTGAGACGAATCAGAGTCATTTTACCGAAAACAAGTGGAAGGCACTAGAAAGACAATTGTGGTTAAAAACGCTTGCTGTTCTTAAGGCGAAAAAGGCGAAAAAAAATGTTTCCAATTGTCGCTTACCACACAGGCGGCTGAGATGATTGGACTTTGATCGTGTTGCCTGGCCAGATTTTTGCTTCCTGGGGTATGCGGGGGGGGAGGGGTGCTTGCTTTGCTACAGTCGATGGGGAAAGCGAAAATGTTGGTGGCCTGGGGGGGGGAGGCGCCTTTTATACCTCTCCTTGGTGGCCAGCTCGCCGTTATGTACTCAAAAATGTAAAATAAGCATTTTAAAAAGGTAAGCAAAGCATTTTATTCAAAAAACGATTGGCACCGCGTTTTTTTTATTAAATTTAAGTGATTTTCTACAACTTAATACCCCCGGTACTTTATAGGGTATGCTGTCCACCGAGGTTATAAAGTAACAGAGGGATGACTGTAGAACGCATTTAACATTGACCGGTGGAGATGCTCTAAGTCTCCGCAGTATAATTATCCTGGCATCTAACATATTCCGTAACGTGATATCGTCACGGTGTCATCGCTAATTCTAGATCCTAAACGAAGTTTCGACACTCAAGTGACGAATTCCTTCGACTGCGACGCAATTTGAATCTCGACATGGCCGCCACGACTTCTACCAGCACGAAACCGATCCTGGACGTGGCCATCGAAGCCGCTCGAGCCGCCGGTGCGCACATGAAATCGCACGTGAGTACGTCGCGAATAGAAAAGACGAAATCGTCCAAACACGACCTGGTTACGGTCATCGACAAGCAATGCCAGGACCTCGTGTTCGCCACGGTTCAGAAAGCATTTCCAACCCACGAGTTTCTGGGCGAGGAGAGCGTAGCGCCTGGAAGCGAAGCCTCGGCCCGCGCACTAGAGATCCAGGTGAGCAAGGAATGGCTTTGGATTGTAGACCCGATCGACGGTACGACGAATTTCGTGCACCATCGTCCTGCAAGTGTCGTATCTGTTGCCTGCGCACATCGAGGCGACGTTGTGGTCGGTGTCATTTACGATCCCTACCGAGATGAACTCTTTGCAGCCGAGAAAGGTAAAGGCGCGTCCCTCAACGGCCAGCCGATGCACGTGAGTCAGGAAGCGTCCTTCTCGGAAGCGTTGATTGGATTTGGCATCGGTACGAAAGATGCCGTGCGACTGCCCATGCTCGATTGTGCACGAGAGTTCTCGGCCAAGTGCAGAGGGTTGCGTCTCCAAGGGGCAGCCGCGATTGAACTCGCGTGGACCGCTGCAGGGCGCCAATCGGTACGTTACTGACGGCACTCTACCGTTCGCTAGTGCTGCTGTGATCAGTCGTTGGCTCATGCTGTTCCCATGCTCCCCGCAGGCTTTTTTTGAGCTTGACTTAAACTCGTGGGATATCGCCGCGGGCGCGCTACTAGTGATGGAGGCTGGCGGGCACGTGACGAATAGCGACGGCTCGCCGTTTTCCCTCGAGACGCGCAATATCGCGGCCACCAACAATAAGGGCGACATTCATTCTACTCTGATCGACCTCATCGGGAACGTTGTCACGGCGCATTAAGTAGTCACGAAAAATTGCAATCGTCCGTATCCTTTTCATCCAATGGAAATGTTTTGTTTCGTGCCGTCGTCCAATCAATTGACGGGGCCTCGCTAGTCTTTGCGTCTTGATGGTGCAAGGACAGCACCTTGCTGCACCGTACCATGCTACCCCTTGGTTCTTCCTGTGCGGCCCAATCGCGCTCAACACGTTCGTCCTAGGCCTTGCCCTCAATGTGCACGTCTTTCAGATAAAGGACGTGGCCTTTGATCGCGTGCTCGACATGAAGCGTGACGAAGTGCCGAGCGCGCGCGGCCTGTTCCAGACTGCGATCGTTTTGTTTCTCGTGCAGTCGCTACTGTTTCAGGGCGAGGCGACAAGGCGCGGAGACGCGTTTGGCGTGGATGAAATGCACATGGAATTACTGTTTCTCGGCTACACGTTCGTCGTGACGGCCTTGCTCGTGTGTCCTCTGGACGTCCTGCACTACAAGTTTCGCATGTATGTCGTGCGCAACGTGGTACGGTGCTTGTGGCCGTTTCAGCGCTTTTCATTGCAGCTCGCGACGCACGTGACGCCGTTCGCGGAAGTGTTTATTGCGGATGGCATGACGTCCCTCTCCAAGTTTATACAAGATCTGTCCATAGCGCTCCTGCTCTTTGTCCTGTCGTGGACCAGTGAGCCCGACAAGCTAAGAGAGTTGTACGCAAGCAAGTTGAAGGAGTCGCCCTTGCCGTACTTTGCAGCAAGTGCGCCATACATGTGAGTGGGTATACATACTACTAAAGACGGAAGCGAGACGAGTGGTTAATGAGATTGATGACACACTGTTTGTGCCCTGTAAAGCATCCGTGCGACGCAGTGTTTACTTTCGTTTCAGCGCACACGGAGCGTGAACGATCGTTTTCTTCACTTGCTCAATACCATGAAGTACTGCTCGAGCTTACTCGTGATCTCGGTCGGTGCGTATCCCATGCTCCTGGGGCACGCGGCTCGACCCGAGCAGAGTAGTTTCTTCTTGCTCTGTGCCGTGTTTAATTCGCTCTACTCGTTTCTATGGGATGTGATCATGGATTGGGGCCTTGGGCAACCAAAAGTACCGCGTCGCGTCGCCTTCTTGCGGCATCACTTGGTGTACCCACGCTCCGTGTACTATCTCATTATGGTGCTCGACTTTATGTTGCGCATTATGTGGGTCACCAAGTGGTGGGACTGGATGCCCCGTGGTGAGCACTTTAAACTCGTGTCCCAGGTTGCCGAGGTCGTGCGTCGCATTCTATGGAACTTGATACGCGTCGAGTGGCAGTGCATTAAGGCTGACGTTCTCGCAAGCAAAAAGGAGTCCGCGGATGCCGGGGAGCTCGCGCAAAGCATTGAGCAGCTGCCGCTGCTGAATCAGGGCAACGACGACGTGCCCCGGCTGAGACTGCTCAGTCGACCGAGTTCGTTTTCGGCGGAAAACAGTGGCAATGACGAGAGCAGGACGCTCACCCAAAGCCCAAGCAGCAGCGGTGAGCTACTTGTTGAAGTCATGCCGAGAGCGGTTGACGCCGACATTGCGGTAGAAGAAAAGGCACGACAGAAGAAAGGAGGGGCGTCTGTAGCGGCTGTCCCAGTTGCTAGCTATACCGGGAAACCACTGGCAACGCTGATAAGCCGTCGAGATGTTGCTGCTTCGACGGATCCAAGCCGAGCATCGAGGCCGACCCAAGCTACTCTCGAGGTCCATGAGATGGAACATGGCAACGATAGGTACTACTAGATTCGATACATTTCTTCGCAACGTCAGCCCACTCTGCCAGCATTTGTTTTTAATGCACATCCGCGCTTTCCACACATCGCTTGAGCGACGTGAGCGCTGGACGCAGTTCACTGGCCAGAGCGTGCATCGCACCAATATGTGGCGAGTTGGGCGAAACAAGCGTGATTACCAGTGGCGCATGATTAATGTGGATGAGCACAACGTCGTCAAAGAAGGCCGTGACGCTTTGCACCGCGCCAAACTTGAGCTTGCCAACCTGAAGCCAGCAACAGTTAGTCGCTAAATCTCCTCGCAACCACCATACACGGTGGATTTCACCTGCTCGGCCGCTCCAGCAAAGATCGTGGGCAGGACTGTTTCCATGTAGTCGTATGACAGCTCGGACTTTTCCTCTGCCGCCACTAGTCAGTAGTTGCAGTTACATTGTTACCTACAATATAAACGAGCATGACAAGATAGTAGCGCATCGGCCAACCTTTAAAGAGCGGCACACCCTCGGATGTGCAAATGAGAATGGCTTCCAACGCGTCGTATCTGCACACAGTCATTTAGTACGTGGTAATAGTAGCCACGGGCGAACATTATGCGAGCTACACCTGCTCAACACGTCGTTGAGTTTCTTGAGCAACATTTGACTCTAGCAAAACATTGAAGTATAAGTTCCTTGCTATAAGCCACAAGCGCCAAGATAAAGTACCATCTCCGCTGAACTGTCCATTGTTGCGGAAGCAAAATAGTAATGAATCAGAAATGATTCTCCATAATCTGATACTATCTGGTAGAATACGTAGCATCTATTTATTTAAAGGACGACGACCCGGCCTGTCACAAAGAATACTATTAGGGGCCGACGACCACCGGCCTGTCACAAAGAATTATTCTAATACAATTTTCATTTTAGCCATAAAGTACTAAGGTACGGTATGGACAACTAAACCCAAAAATTAGATATACTGTAGTTGCAGTGAAAGTGAAATTTCAATGACAGTTCGTCGGAACGACGGGTGCCATCCCCTAGTGAAAATATAATTATGTTTGTTTCGTCACATTACACTTATTGATGAAACAAACCAACTTGGATTGGCCTGGGATCAAGCCCAGGACCTGCCGGTCCCGTCGTGAGCAGTGAACAACTCGAACGCGGTCGGTGCTTGAAAATATAAGTGCGCTTTATAATAACGGGAGTTTTCAATTTATGAAGTTGACCCGTTGTACAAATAAAAACATTGTATATTTATTTAAAGAACGACGACCCGGCCTGTCACAAAGAATAACATTAGGGGCCGACGACCCCCGGCCTGTCACAAAGAATTATTCTAATACAATTTTCATTTTTGCCATAAAATACTAAGGTACGGTATGGACAACTAAACCCAAAAATTAGATATACTGTAGTTTCAGTGCAAGTGAAATTTCAATGACAGTTCGTCGGAACGACGGGTACCATCCCCTAGTTATACTTTTAATGGTCTCCAGTGGAGAGAACGCACGCGCTTATTTCCTTCAGCAGCGAGCTGTATCAGCGCACAGCCGACGGCAAAAGTCGCTCGTATCGCACATGAACAGTTTGGGAGCGCGAGAAATGGCGCCAAAGAAAACTCTGGTTATCTGCGCCTTGATGCGACGGGTACTTCCTAACAAAGTTCCTATATACATGTGCAAGTAACTCGCCAATTCCAACCACTGACGCAGTTCCGAAATCATAGTTTCTTTTACCACATCCCGATCCAGATCAAGTCATTTGTTCGGATCGCATACGCCAGGTGTAACAGGACTGATCCTGTTACGGGTTTACAATGTATTTTGCGAGGAAGCGCGCAATACAATAAGGGCAGGATTAGTTGGTAACAACTAATCCTATACTAAAAATAAATATAAGTATTTACTTATTCTTTAGAACGCAAAATTAAGAGTGTTTATTTAATGGGAGGTTAGCGGCTAATAGTATAGTAATTACCTAACTAATATAATAATATCAAGTATTCAACTAACTGTACTATTAGTTAACCTGCAAGATTCGGTATTTATACCGAATCGACTTTTCCTTCGTAGATTATAATAACTTATAATCTCTTATTTGAATTTCAGACAACGCGTCTGAAATTTAACTGTGATATTCTAACTTGAATATCATTTATGTAATGGCACCCCATTACACCAGGGATGATCCCGACCTCCTTGATCAGGCAAATCGTTGTCGGTCCTTGTCGACGCTGTCAATCAGCCCTACAATTTGCCGAGAATCTTGGGGAAATGATCTTCATCTGGGTTCTCTTGAACCTGTTGAATAGCACTCGAATCCATTGCTTAGACGTAGTCGAAAACTTGGATCGTAAATGTCCAATAGTTAATCCAATATATAAGGAAAAGTAATCAAACCTTATATCGCCACAGTCAAAAACACGTCGGCCTCGAGAAAGGTGTCAGTTAACAGTTCGTAAAGAGGAGAAGAAGATGTCCAAAACAGGGACTTAATCAACGGGATGTATATTGAGGAGTGATTAACTAGATAACATGAAATTATGTAACAGATGTTGAACTTATGCTATATTTCCATCTGTGTATGGTATACATGTCTTTTACGTAACAAAAAAGTGTGTACTCAGAGTACTAATGCACTAATTATGCTACTAGTAGACGAAATGCAAATTGCTACCTAAATAGTCCTACCTAATTATAATTTAAAATTAGAAATAGACCGACTATCTTAACAGAACCCAAAATCATTTGCGCGTGGTTTCATATTAAATTTACTAAAAGAATATAATTTAGGTTCTTTTGTTGAATTTTTAGGTAATTTGTTCACAAATGATATCTTTTTGATTTTCTTTGATTTGAGCATATTTTGATTTTATATAAAAAAGATGTATAAAATTATTGTTGAAAAATTACCAAAGCCAAGCAAAGATATTTCATGTAAGTATACGGCGGGACAATGACAAGCCGGCATTATTTTAAAATCCCAAATATAAAATTCAGAGCAGCAATTAAACATGGGTTAGATCACCGCCATATTCATCACGAAAGAACTGAAGTATTTTTCCCTTTTTGTACTGTACCTTCAATCCCCACATCTTTGCACATATTAATATCTTCAGCCGACATTCTTTGCAATTCACGCTGCGTTAGCACAACATATGTCATATGTTACGACTTCTCTTCCACTCCTGATGATGTGCGATTACGACGTTCAAACCTTCCCCACACATCTCTTCATGGGTATGCCCCATACTTGCAGGCAGGTCTATATTTTCCGAGACGCACTTATTTTTCTCTTCGGGACCGCTGAGCCCTTGTCTACACGGCAGCTCCTCTTCACTATCTTCATGTCAAACGCCATTTCCTGCACATATGGTATAGGTGAAATGTCCTATACAAATCGAGATCAGAAATTTCCCCTATGTTCTTGTGGGACATCCTATTCTCTTCGTCATCATCCCACATTATCATCCTGACCTTGGCGGCATTGTAGCCGGTGCTTATACACACGGTACGGCTAGCGCACAGAGGAAGACCTTCCTTTAAGCGTCGTTCGCCGCTACATAGCCGATACGCCCTTATAAAATGGCTTAGTAGGAGAGATCTCTCCTACTCGGGGCTAAGATTCCCACTTTAGTTTACGATTAGCTTTAGCTAATGCCTTGACACAAGACTCCCTTACTAAGGGTGTAGCTAAAGGGAGGACTCCCTTTACGCTACTGCACTCACTACACGCGCGACCGGTCGAGGTCGTGCGTCTGTAGTCGGTTGAGTGAAATGTAAACTGAATGTATATTTAATATATAATTAGCCTAAATTAATTTAAACTAATGTAAACTATATGCAATACTAAGTAGAACTTACTAAATTCGTACCTAGCCAAAATGTAGTGTACACCACCTGTGTACCAACACGTGGCTGGCTGCGACGCCACCCCCAAGGGCTCCTTCCCTGATTGGTTAAAATAACCAATGGTTCAAAACCTTTCGAACCGGTCAATACTGACACAAATCGTAGTGTACTCACGTACAACACCTACTAAATGTGACTCGAATGTAACCCTGTTACATCCTCCCCATCAAGACTATTGCTTACGCAATAAACAAAATTTTATTGGAGAACTCCAACTGCCAGAACCTCTGGCTGACATTAGCACCTTTAGTCGTGCTAAAGAAAACTATTCCGATAACTCGGAAGTGGATGCCCTTGGGGATATCTCCCCAACGGCTGACCACTCCGACAGCGCCGAACGGCGGTGTCGGTCATCCAAACCATTGCCCACACGTGGGAAAAACGCGCTAACTCGTGCGCCACCTTTACCAACTAGGGGTGATGCATCCGGGTCGCCGAAGGCGACCATCACCAATGAACCGGCCTCGGTTCATGAGGCCCGACGTGCCGTACTGGCACGGAAGGGACCTCGTGACCCTCAAAAGAGGGCTAAGAACGCGGTCAAGAGGGGTTTAGCCTCCTATACCCCTGGTCCAGCGGCTATACTGCCGCGTGAAATTGCGCGCCGGAAACAACTCCGGGCCAAACTGCTAACGCCTAAGCAGTTTACGGTTAAGTCCTACCGGACTCGCCTCTGGAAACAGGCACGCGGTGCCCTCGTGGATATCCTCCACGAGGGGCCCTTTGTTCTCTTACGGGACGTAAGCGTCGAGGACGCAGAACAGGCATTCCGCGCTTGGGCGGAAGGGGAGAAGCGCCTCCCCAACTTTGATGCGCTTTACAACAGCTTTTCCGAACACGACGTTCGGGTAGAGAGGGCGCTACGCTTGGCCTATGCCCAGGCCAAAGCGAAAGGGCAATTACCTGCTTCTTATTACACGCGCTCCGCTCTCGATGTGGTGCCGGAGAGCAATGCAAGCACAGCATCTGACTCCGGCGAACTCCCAGCTACTGGGAATGAAGGGGCTTCTTCGACCCCTATGGTCGTTGTCTCTCAGTGGGATTATCCGCTCGAAGCGTCAACGACGTCACGGCAATCCTGCCGCAGAGGAGTCTCGTACTCCCACGAGCTCAGGGAATGTGGATACCCTTTCCACTTTAGCAGATACTGGGTCTCACCCCGGTGATGGCGTCGTGCCATCAGGCGTTCCACATGGTAATGTGGAGTACCCTCCGTATCGAGGACTGGAGGAGGGGGTCGCGCTATTGCGACGTGAGTTCCACGAGCGCTGTGACCGACACAGCCGTCGAATCCAAGATGCCCAGGAGGGACTCCGCAATGAGGGGAGTGCGAATGAACGCATCGAGGGGCGGCTTGCCTCCCTCGAGTCTCTCGTTGCGGAGCTTCAGGGTCGTATTTCAACCCTGTCGGAGATGTTCCAACCTTTCGTGCCTTTCGGCTATCCAACTTCCCACCCTCCTCCAAGAGGGGACCCGCCTCCGGGTTCTGGTATGGCTTAAGCATACCCACATAGAAGGTTGGATGCATACGCATCGCCTTCGGGATTTCTAAGGTATACGACAAGCCCCTTCGGGCTAGTACCTCAAAAGGGGCCAACAAACCTGGGAGCAGTTTATTCCGCAACACGTTGGAAACTGCATGTGTAGGAAGATTTTTAGCGTTTAATAAAACACTTTCTCCTACTTTGTACTCTTTTTCGTTACGCCGCCCCTTGCGGTCAGCTTGCTCCTTCTGCTTGTCTTGGCTTTCCGCCATGGCATCGCAGACGTGTCGTAAGACACTAAGGCGCGTCGATAAAAACTTATCGATGTGCTTTCGCACAGATACAGGACTGACATCGGGGAATCCTCCCCCCTTAAGCCCTGTGCCACACACACGTGGCGTCAACGGAACCCTAGGATTCACTAATCCGTTCACGTAAAACGGGGTAAACCCCGTAGATGCATGGACCGAATTGTTTATAGCAAATTCGACCATCGGAAGCATCTCACGCCAACCCTTTGGATAATCCGGACATAAACTCCGGAGAATATTCTCAACAACGCGATTAACGCGTTCCGTCTGACCGTCCGTCTGCGAATGATCCGCAGTGGACATGAGGAGCTTGGTGCCCAGAACCTTAAACAACGCTCCCCAGAACTGTCCCGTAAAACGGGGGCCCGATCCGACAAAACGGAATTGGGGAGACCATGCTGTCGAAAGACACGGTCTAGGATCACTTTCGCTGTTCCTTGTCCATCAATGGACTCTGGAACCGCCGCCAGGTGAGCCATCTTGCTCAAACGGTCTACAAAGACCAATATGCCGGTGTTCCCGGCCTTATCCTCCGGAAAACCGAAGATAAATCCATACTAATGGATTTCGAACACTCCGTTGGAACCGACAAGCTCGCCAAAGGCGCAGCTGAACTTGCAGAGGGTTTAACCCTCCGACACGTCTCACAGGTGCGTATATACGCACCGACCCACTTATACATGTTGGGCCACCAATACAAAGCGCTTAAAGCGCTGTAGGTCTTATCACGACCTAAATGACCCCCGGTAGGGGCGTCATGTGCCTCAAAGAGGACTCTATACTTTAGTTCCTCATCATGAGGAACTACCACCCGCGGAGTGTCCTCCGCGCTTGTGCTATAATATAGCAAACCATCACAGTACTTGTAACGGTGTAAACGAGCTTTATCTCGACTTGACAGGGTTGGATCAGACGAGCCAAGTCCCTTTCCACCCAACGCGCTGATAAGCGCCGTACACTGTGGGTCTTTCTCATACGCCTGGCGTATGAGATCCACCACAGACGAGGTGACGAATGTCGCGTGAGCGAGCTCGTAATCGTGACGACGCGACAACGCGTCTGCAAGCACGTTCTGCTTGCCAGGTTTATACTTAACCTCAAAGTTGTACTCCGCAAAGGAGAGCCAACGGGCCATCCGTTGCGAGAGATGAGGCGACTTTGTCGCTTTCCGTAAGGACGCGTGGTCAGTATAACCACGAACGGATTTGAGCCGAGTAGGTGAACCCTAAATATGAGAAGAGAATACTTCATTGCAAGTAGCTCCTTGTCATGAGCGGGATAATTTCGTTCCGAAGCTTTAAGCTGCCTCGACTCAAACGCAATCACGCGTTCTCGTCCCGCGTCGTCTGATTGTAACAAAGCACATCCGATTGCTAAATCGGAGGCGTCGCAGACGACGCTAAAAGGTTTCCCAGATTCTGGGAGAGCAATAACGGGAGCTTTTAACAAGCTTCCCTTGACTGGTGTTGGGAAACCAGTCAACATCCTTCTTAAGAAGTTCCGTCAATGGCTTCGCCATTCCAGAGTAGTTCTCGCTGTGTTTGTGGAGATGATTGGCTAATCCAAGCTACTTCCGTAAATCTCTAAGATTTACAGGCGAATGCCACTCCACAATGGCTTTCACCTTCGCGGGATTCGCCCGCACTCCATCCTTACCGATAAAGCATCCGAGGAAAGGAATTTACTCAGCACCAAAAATACATTTGGATGCGTTTGCATAGAGTTTTTTTATGCTCTCGCATACATTAGAGCACAGCTCAAAGGTGTATAAGGTGCGTCTGAACATCAGACAAGTCGCCTTCCGCGCGACTATGAACGAATATATCGTCGAAGTACGTCTGAGCGTACTTTCTATGAGGGCGGAAGTGTGGTGGAGCGGCTGATCAAAGTTTTTGACGCTTGATCAGGCGGTACCACGGCGCCCGGACTGCCGACTAACGGAGGGGGTCCTCCGGTTGTTCTTGACTGCTTGTGTTTCTGCTCACCTTGTGTACCCGACGGCTCGGGCGTGGGTCGCTCTCCAGGTGGTGGGGATATAAACACGGCAATTCCTTGATGCAAGATTGGGGAACTTGTAACGAGTTGACCTATGTGTCGATCAGGCGTGATCATGTACAATCAAGCTCAAATCAGGTGTGATTAATCAGGCTTGATCAGCAGTGATCAGGCTTGGGCGGGCACCAAAAGTCGTTGATCAGCTGTGATCAGACTTGATCAGGCTTGATCAAGTGCTTAAAGTCGCTTAGGTACAAGTTGGCGCGATCTGCGAGTTGTTGATCACAGAGCGCAGTTGCAGATCGATGATCTTGTGGTGATCAGTGGAGGGGTACTTGATCGGGCAGCGGAAATCTTCACCACCCGATCACGGAGCCTCTGGAGTATTAATCAGCTAACAGAATACCCTATCGAAATGTATTCTTAGCCTAGACCAACGAGGGGGGGGGCGATCAGCTACGGGCTGATCGACAGTTTCCACTAAAATCCACCTATAGTTACCATGGGTCGCTCAGAGCAGCCGAACTCTAGGGGCCAAAAAACGTGGAACAATGAGGGAAGAGTTGAGAACACCTTCCCCAAAAAAACCTTTACGAAATAACCGCTGACACAGCGGGTGGAGATGAGGGTGACTTCCCCATACATTTACGTCTGCCGGTGGGCCAAAAAGTGCACTACGTGCTCCCGCCCGGGACGTAAAGGGTGCGTATGCAAAAGAGAGGGAGGCGCGAACGCCTCCCCCTCGGTGATCTTGTCGATCGGACGCAAAAGGAGAACTTTATTATCACTTATATCCTAAAAACTACCAAAAACCTAATATCAGCCAATCAGAACTACCCATCCCTATACGCCTCGTCGACCAGTCGACCTGATTTTTTGCTTACCGTTAGGTTACCGTTAGGTAACCGTATCAGTCATCACGTCATCACGTTAGGTACCTGTCCATGCCCCGTCCATGTTCGCCGCAGTTGTGCCGACTGTTGTACTGACTGTTGTGTCAACAGTCGTACCGGCTATTGTACCAACTATGGAACCAACTATCGCACCGACTCATATATCGCCTATTGTACCAACTATGATACTGACTACTGTACCAACTATGGTGCCGCAAAAATTTATAATATGCTTCACCACAGTCGCCCCTGATCCGCGTCCCAGCCGTACAGCGGTTGGGGCGGGGGTCGATCATGCAGTTGTCTGCCCTCGATCAACTCTTCTTTTCGTCGGGTCATCATCGATAATGTCGTTGGCACCGTTGTTACCCATCGATCGCCCCTTCTTTTCATTGGGTTATGATCGGACAGCGTTGGCACCCATCGATCACCCCTTCCTTTCATCGGGTCATGATCGATCATGTCGTTGGTACCGTTGGCACCCATAGATCATGTCATCATCAATCTGGATGTCTTGATCATCCACTTCAAAAGTCGGCGAGTGCAAAATGAGCCCTTGCCGCATCGCGCGACCGTGTCGAGACGGCGTCAACATCGGTCGAGGTCATGATATCGGTGTCTCTTTGAAAGTATTCGTTGAGAATAATCTTGGAGCTTTTGGAACGCTGCGACGCAATCCACTTGCCGGTCAGGGTGAGCCCTTTTACCAGCAACAACTGCAATGGAATGAGTTTGCCGCGCGGCAGCGACGACGCGTGGACATATGTGGACAGCTCGGAACAGACTTTCTTGCCCGTCCAGATTGCACTCCGACACTCTTGCTGTTGTCAGAGAAATTTCCCTTGTTGGAGCTGCCACTCCATTCGATCATGAACACTCACCATCCACGCTGATCGAGATGCTCGAGATTGAGCAGCGCCCGGTACACCACGGCTGTGCGCCCTGCTTTTAGGCTAAGTGACGCAAGGTCAAGGTACAAGTTGATGAGCACTTGGGTGCGGTCAGATGTCTTGGACATGAGCAAAAGCACCTCTTCCAGTGACAAGAGACTTTCCGCTTTGTCAAATTCGTTTTCAACCTGAGCGATCTGGTCTTGCCACTTTGTAAACAACGGGTGGGCCTCCCTCGCTTCGACACTTTTGTCGTCCTCGACTCTTGACGTTGTTCGGCCACGCTGATCCTTTTCAATTTGAGTTGCCATCTCTTCGATTTCTCGAATCGCTTGGAAGTGGACCAGGGACGAGTGTAAGTCTCTTGAACTCTCAAAGGAATGCAAATTCAACTGAATCGAGCGCAAAAGCTGCGTCTTGGCATGTGCCACCACGTCATGGAATCGTGAATACTCTTCATGCGCGATCGCCCGTAAGCTTCCAAAAATCGTTCGCTGTTTATGTAGGACCAGTACATTCTCACCAGACGTCTTGTTCCTCCATGCTTCTTCCGTACGAGGGGTGGAGAGACCGGGGAGAACGGCTTCCCATTGCATACTCTTCCACGCAAGTTCGTACTTGTGTTGCTGCGTTTGCGAGAAGCCTTGCGACGTCATATCGTTGGTCCATGGCATTGATTCCAAATAGCCTTGTAATAAATTATTGTATCACAACGATTGGAGGGACGTGATCATACTCTCTACAACTCGAACGGAATTCCCGTCGTGCATACTATGTCCAATGTCTTGCACATTGGAGGTAACAAACCGTAACAAGACGTCATAGAGCGAAATTGCCTTGGCGTACTCGCGCTCGAAATTAAACTTTACGAGCTGCGACTGGACGGTCCGGCCATCAATCACGCCGTATATATCATCGCCATCGGCGCTATCAAAAAGACAGGCATCTACGAGGATACTCCGGAGCGTCGTCACCACTTCGTCATTCTTTAGCGACGATAACGTCACAAACTTTCCACCATTTTCTTTCTCGAGCCACATTTCGACATACTGCATGGCCAAGTACGGCATTTTCACACGCGTCGCTACCTTAGCGAGTGCAAGAAGATCTACCTCGAGCATGCATCCATACTCAAGCCCATGGAATTCCTGAGATCTTGGACCATGCATTTGTCTCAATGATTTTTTTCCGCCATTTGTTTCGACAAAACGAGCTCGTTCTCACGGAGAAAATTGATGCTATGAATGATGAGCTGCTGACCTGTGGTGGGTGGTGATGAGATGGATCTGCTTTCGTGTCTTCCTCTCTATCGGTCAACACGAGTTTCATCCCTTGGGTAATAGCTTCCTTTATCTGCGACGTATCCACAGTGCATTCATCCGTTGCAGTTCTTTGTTGCCGCTCAGGTTCGAGAGCATTCCTAAAAGTGCTCTCGAGTGCATATGGAAAGATAAATACAGCAAAGTCGACACGCAAAGATTTCAACATCTAGCATGCCTTCAGTACCTCGTCTGGTGCTATTCGAGTCAAAGATGACGTCAAGGAGCAAACCCACGTTTCAAATTTCACTTGGTTCGCACATGTCCAGAGTTCAATCCAACGGCGGCGCGTCATGGTTGGTCCCGACACGATGCTACTGCGTCTTAGCATCTGTATAATGCAGTCCCATCCTCGTCAAGATTGAAAATCTGCTTCAACGTCTTGAGTATTTTCTCCAGCATCGCCGGGCAGTAGTTCTTCCCTCAAAGATACTAGAGCTCAAATATCGAAGTACATTTTGGTTCCTTGTAAGAGCAAACGCCGTATTGGTTTCTCCAAGTGTTCCACGATGGAAATTCAAGCGATACAACCGACTGAATTGTTCATTTTCCTGGTTCTGACTTAGATTATACTCGCTCGCATCAAGTGCTCCGATCTCACCCAACACATTCGCGAGACTAGCCAAGTTTCGGTCTTGATTGCACTCAGTGATACCAAAAGTACGCGAAGAGCTTTGATACAATAAAGTGCGCGTGAGTCTGTCGCTCCTTTTTCTCAGCGCCATAACTACCACCATTTGTACGACGCCCCACGATTCGGACGACCAAGATGTGACCATACAAGCCAAAGCATATTGGCCATAAGCATTGGAACCTTTTTCACCAGCCTGGCACTCGTTTGTCTTGGCCACTGCAAGCTCGCGACCACGCTGTCGTGTTTTCCCCTGCCTGTTCCCTTCTTCGGCTCCATGCTGTTCCGTCAAATGACCTTCCCGCGTCGCAGCATGGTAGCTCCCTCGTCCATCTTCCCTTTGGGAATCATCTTCAACCAATCGTCATCCGTGTCAAAGTACTCGGCATTAAACTTGGAGCGACGACCAAAGTCAAGCACGTCCATGGTCGAATACCATCGTCTCACAGACGCACGGACCCCGTGAACTCCGCCATACTCACTTTTTGCTTCAAACGATTCATCATATGTATCGATCTGTCGAGCGCCCCATACATTGAACAGACCATAAAATCTATTGCGCGCACTGCGCGTATTGCTGCGAGGTCGCATGTTATTTCCAGTCCCAGCGACATAAATCACCTTGTTGTAGTCGTCGCCAAAGAGAGTGGAAGCGTCCATGTTCTTCGCCATCACAATACTGAAGGAACTACCACGACGATCTGGACGAGTGGCAATAAGCCTTTCTTCACTCACCTTCGTCGTCGTACTTGAGCATCAACTGATAGGCTACGAGGTGTTGCAGCTTTTCGCGTTTCTTGTAGTCTATCTTCATTGTTCGAACTTACTGGAAGAATGAAAAATTACGCGAATAGCACCAGCCATCGTGATCCATGGAGAATAATTTCTTCTTACGATCCCTGTAATTATCCACTTCAAAGTCCCTCCGATCGATGCGATCGGAAGCAATTGACACACCATTCACATCGTCCAAGGCGCATAGTATCTTTCTTTCAAATTATTCGTATCCCACAAATGCGAACGGACAGGGACTTTGAGCACATTCATCAGCTGATTCTCAAAGATCTGCGTCACTTCAATGCTCTGGGAGTTCACAAACGCATGCATACGGTTCGACGGCGCACAATCAAACACAGCCTCAAAGATTTTCGTATTGTTCGACGCCGTGGATTTGATGGAGTGCCACGTGTGATCGGACGTTGGATCCGCAGGCGAGGTATCATCATCTGACAGACCTAAATGTTCACGGGACAGCTGTAATCGCAGTTTTCTCGCGGTAAAACCTCGTCGATACGGCTTTTCGCTCATCATTCCATCTTCATAATGCATATCTTCAAGCACAAGCGCAATCTCCGAGTCACGGTCGCCATTCATACTCCGATCATTAATATTTGCGCTACCAATGATCGCACAGCGATCATCAACAATCATGTGCTTGCTATGAATGTAGATTTGCTCGGTGGAAACGCATCCATTGGGCATGATTCCATATTTTCGTAATCCAAAGAACGCTACGTAGTTTTCCGAATGATCCGTCACACCTTTGAGTGCTTTAAAGAGACTATAGCGACCACGAAAGATAGTCGCAAACTGCCAGTGCATCACTGCGTGAAAATTCGTGAGCTCGTGGCTACGAATGTTGTTTCAAAGGCAGGGAGAAGTGGTATCACCACATAGACGCGAAACCTCTCATCCCGCTGCACGGCACGTTCAATGCGATCGACCAAGGCTTGTAGAATTTGATTGCGTACAATACCATTGCCATCCATTCCAGAAACGAAAAACTGGTTTTCAATGTATGGAAAATGTTTCAACTTGGCAACCAGATCCATATAAGCAGCTCGGATACTCGCTTCCGTGGGCACACCGGCGGACCACATGGACACGGAACGACACACTTGGACATTGCAAATAATCGCCTTTGAATAAAAACTTGTAGAATCGATTCGCCACGCTGAGCACGTAGTACTGTAATTCTTTCTCAAAAACATCGTCTTCTTCACGTGACGATAGATCCCAGTCCACCGTCAAGCTCTGGATCTTGTCCACGTCGTTGCAACTGCTCGCATCCACTGTATCGTCCGACTCGACAATGGCTCGACTGCGTTTACTCCGTCGTCGAACAGCTGGCGTCACCTCGTAGTCCTCTTCCGCGTCTTCCGAGGTACTGGATATCGTGAGCCCTTCAACTTCCACAACGGTTTCATGCGCTTTCGCTTCGTTGCGAGGCCTTTTCTCTATATTTCTCGAAGCAAAGAACGAGGATACAAGTCGCCCATCGTCAGGGGGCGTGGTCTTGGACTTCTTCCGCCAATTCGACGCCGCGGAGATCATTCGGATACTGGGGACGCGCGTTGGCACCACGTTCAACGCCATCTTGTGGGGCGCGGCGTCGGTATCCACTACTTCATACTTAGTAAGCGTACCGTTGGCGTAATGTGTCCCGTAACCCTAAGATCACCTACACTCGTCGCGACCGTCGCCAACACAATCGCCTCTTTGACCTTGCGATTCGCGTTCGCATCACTTAGACGAGCTTTCAAGAGCCACACCACGTCTTACACTGGACGCGTAATGGCAATGGCGCAGCCTGCACGTCCACAAGTGGCTTGGATCGTGTCCAGGGCTGCGCTGCGCTGTTTCCACGCCTCTTTGTCGCTGTCGTTCTTTAACTTGTCTAAGAGCTCTTTGGTCACGTGACTACTCACATCCACGCGACCAAAGAGCGCTGCCACATCGTCGCGAGACGGCGCGGCGTCATCCGGGTCTTTAGGCCAGGATGTCACGTGTCCGCACGTGCTGGAAGTCATCATCGAGTGCGTTTAAATGCAACGCATCGTCTCACACGACTACACGGTCGCCGCTTTCCCTCACATAGCTGCGTTCGCGTCGTACTTTGGCACTCGATGGTGTCCAGTCGATGCGTCCGCCTCCAAATATCGCGGCAGGTTTCCGCACCTTCTCGGCTCCCACCTGCTTTTCCATCCACTCGGTCTGTGTCCAACCCTGATCGAGTGCATGAACGGCATTAACCGAATAGTCCGCGGCAAATGAAGGCGTTTCAAAGCGTTTCATGCGCAATTACCGCTTGGTCTGTTCTTCTCGACTTGTGATGTCCAAGCCGGTGGAAAAACCCGGTGCGATGGCGCCCTATCACTTGACGCAATGCGTGTCGACGCAAGGGCCAAGACGTCCAAACCTTTCTCTCCATGAAGCTTGTGCTCGAGCAGTGTTGTCAATGCATAGAGCGCTTGTTCGATACAACGGTCTGGTTGCATACAACGCTCGCGCGTGGCACACGCGCAGCGAGATCCAGCTCTTCCATTTCCACGCAGTCGACAGTAGACAGACACGAGGACGCTAATGGCATCCGTTTACATCGAACAAAGGCGGTCATCAAGGCGCAGAAGGTTTCTTCTTTTTCATCGAGGCGGTTTTCGGTCCTGTATCGAACCTCGTCTAAGGTTTTGAATGCCGAACGTCGACGCGCCGACTGCCTCCTTACGCCGTAAAACGTTTGACTGGACATCGTGCACAGTACCAATTGCCTGGTGACCGTTCACCAATTCTAACGTAGAAAGGTTGGCGAGCTGCTTGCGAATTCTTGAAAATACACCGTAGTAGATATCCCACGCCTGATTGAGATCGTCTAAGCTTTTCGTGCGCACGTACACATTCGTCCATTCTTTCGCATACTTGAGATCTCGAGCAAACGTTTGGTAAAACACAACCTCACGTAAAGTTGGTGTTTCCTCGGTGCTAATTTGATCCATCTGTTCGTACAGGGGAGCCAGCTCAGCAATCATGGATGGCAGCCACGTCACGATTATTAAAGAAATGCTTCGACGCTTCTTCGAGCGCACAGTGCCATAATTCATTACAGAGGATGGCCACACTGATAAGCTCTCGCGACACCATATCAGCTTCATATACAAGCTGGGAGCTGTGTCGACTCACAGCAGACCCCGCACGGGAGCTGCAAAGGACCCGCCCAGATGAGATCGAGTATATACTCGAAACGTGAGCGGAGCGTCCGATCCTGTGCGCTCCCAAGCGGAAAACAGTGCTCCAATGTCTTCATTTGATAGAAACGGAGCTCCACAACCTCGGGGTCGTGTGGAGAAGCGACAGACCTCGAAACGGTCGCAGAGGTTGGCGCGCGTCGTTTCCGACTGGAATAAGCACGCGCGCCACCAGCTGTTTTGCTGGAGTGCGAACTTGGATGTTTTCTTTTGGGCGGTCCTGGACGTCCACTCTGGGACGGCTCCTCTTCGGCAGCTATCGGGGCCTAAACTCGCTTGAATCCATTGCTCCACTTGCTTCTTCGTCAACAACGCAATCGCAGCGACTTCGCGGCGTGCTTTTCGATACATCAACGTCATCCACGACCGTTCTCGCTGTGCTTCGAGTATTTTCCGAATCATCTTAGTCGCCAAGGCAACGACTCCAGGGGATAAAGTGCTGATAAACAGTGGCAGCTCGGATCGAGTCGTGCCATTGGCTGCACTCGTAGATTTGTCGCATCGAATCACAATCTTTTGGGCTTGTCTCGCGCTTATTCTCGAGATGGTCCTATGCTTGCGCTTACTTGCTCGTTTTACACGTCCATACGAGATAGCCTCGTCCAAGGAATAGAGACGCATGGTCACGGACGCTATGGTCGCTGTGGTAATGGCATTATTTGCAGATGGCAGGGGAGACGCCTTCCAGCACGGATTGAGCCACTCGGGATCGACAGTCGCTTCCAAGAACACGACAACTTCCATGAGGATTGCGGCCGTCACGCATACACCATCTCTGCCCATGCCGCACGAAGTGAACGTACCCATCGTCCCAAACGAAACACGTCGCGTGGATCGCCACTTACATTGTTAGCGCAACCGACTGCTCGTACACCACTTGCTGCGTAAAGTGCACCAGCTTGTCCGTAGCTTTCCCTTTCTCCACTAAAGCGGCCTCATCCAAATACAGTGGCAGCGCACCAGCCAACGACTGGGATTACTGTGCATACGTTTGAATGGAACTCAGCACTTCGCCACCTGCCGCGACCATTCCATCCAGGTCATCGTCCGAATTTGCAAGGTCGATTTCAGCGCGGCGATAAATAAGTTGCGCCAAATTAAACACTGACAGCAGCTCACCCAGACATTTGTCCACTACCGGCACCAATTCGGTTCGCCCCGCCGTCGTTGTTCATCATCCGCCATCTCGGAGTTTGCCACGAGGATTTTGGTTGTGTGAAGGAATCTCTCCATCGAGGAGATGGAAAACGACAGTTTGGCGACATTCTTTCTCGTGCGTAGCTCCACCACGGCACAGCGAGCACCAAAGCTCTCCGACACGAGGGCCGAAGCCACCTGCGTGGCTCGACCGAGGTTCCATTCCTCCAAAGTTTGGACGAGACGATTGTACAAGGACGCAACGTCGCCGCCGCGGCGAGCATGACCGAGCAAGGCACCCTCCAAGACAGCGGAGAGCGTAACGTCCAGCACATTCTCCAGTGCTACGACTTCTTCTTGGTTTCCACGTGGCGCAACAGCAGCTGATTTAAGAGCAAATACATCTGCATCATTCGTTCATCTGGTTGATCGATTGGTACATTCAGCTTTCCGCTGATCGTGACCTTGAATAAGTTCATGATCGAATCGATCCATAAGAAATTCTTCAGTTCCTTCGTATAAAACGTCCTTTCCAGATCATATTCTGATGGCGCCTTACTTGATCGACTTTCGTCGCTCTCCGAACCAGGCGCCTTCAGCAACGCCTTCGGTTGGTCCAGGTCGTAGTATTTCACCACCGGCTTCTAATCCGGATCATTTTACACACATGCAAAAGGCGGATCACAACTTGCGTTGTGATCCGCAGGGGCTCCCGAATGAGCCTTGGGAGGTGATTGAGACTTTTTCTCTTTTATCTCATCAAGATACCTCCCCAGGTCCTGATGAACAGCATTTCCTTTCTTCTTCAGACATGACGACGGCGAACTTCCTTCCATCGTCATAACCACCTCCTCCTTTTCCACTTTGATCTTCAATTCTGCTTCCGCTTCCGTTATCACGTCCGCATCAGCGCCATCTTGCGTAGAACCGCGGTGATATCCGCGTCTCCCAAAGATCCGGGCACGCGCACCATTGTGGTGGAGAGGCTGATCAAAGTTTTTGACGCCTTATCAGGCGGTACCACGGTACCACGGCGCCCGGACTACCGACTAACGGAGGGGGTCCTCCGGTTGTTCTTGACTGCTTGTGTTTCTGCTCACCTTGTGTTCCCGACAGCTCAGGCGTGGGTCGCTCTCCAGGTGGCTGGGATATAAACGCGGCAATTCCTTGATGCAAGATTGGGGAACTTGTAACGAGTTGACCTATGTGTCGATCAGGCGTGATCAGGTATAATCAAGCTCAAATCAGGTGTGATCAGGATTGATCAGCAGTGATCAGGCTTGGGCGGAACCAAAAGTCGTTGATCAGCTGTGATCAGACTTGATCAGGCTTGATCAAGTGCTTAAAGTCGCTTAGGTACAAGTTGGCGCGATCTGCGAGTTGTTGATCACAGAGCGCAGTTGCAGATCGATGATCTTGTGGTGATCAGTGGAGGGGTACTTGATCGGGCAGCGGAAATCTTCACCACCCGATCACGGAGCCTCTGGAGTATTAATCAGCTAACATAATACCCTATCGAAATGTATTCTTAGCCTAGACCAACGGGGGGGGGGGCGATCAGCTACGGGCTGATCGACAGTTTCCACTAAAATCCACCTAGAGTTCCAATGGGGCGCTCATAGCAGCCGAACTCTAGGGGCCAAAAAACGTGGACCAATGGGGGAAGAGCTGAGAACACCTTCCCCCCAAAAAAACTTTACGAAATAACCGCTGACACAGCGGGTGGAGTTGAGGTAAGTTCCCCAGATCTTTGCGTCTGCCGGTGGGCCAAAAAGTGCACTACGTGCTCCCGCCCGGGACGTAAAGGGTGCGTATGCAAAAGAGAGGGAGGCGCGAACGCCTCCCCCTCGGTGATCTTGTCGATCGGACGCAAAAGGAGAACTTTACTATCACTTAGATCCTAAAAACTACCAGAAACCTAATATCAGCCAATCAGAATTACCCATCCCTATACGCCTCGTCGACCAGTCGACCTGATTTTTTGCTTAACGTTAGGTTACCGTTAGGTAACCGTATCAGTCGTCGCGTCATCACGTTACGTACCTGTCCATGCCCCGTCCATGTTCGCCGCAGTTGTGCCGACTGTTGTACTGACTGTTGTGTCAACAGTCGTACCGGATATTGTACCAACTATGGTACCAACAATCGCACCGACTAATATATCGCCTATTGTACCAACTATGATACTGACTACTGTACCAACTATGGTGCCGCATAAATTTATAATATGCTTTACCACAGAAGAGTTGAGTCACCAAGCGATTGAAAGTCGCTGGTGCATTCGAAAGCCCCTGTGGCATAACAAGCCACTCCCACAGCATTCCGCTAGGCGTGCTGAACGCTGTAAGCGGAATATCGGACGCTCGCATGAGCACCTGATAATACCCGTCCACCAGATCTAAGGCACTGTACACCGTACAGCCCGCCATATTGTTCTGGAGGACATCCTTCCGAGGAATCGGAGTCTGCATGGGTACAGTAGCTGTATTCAGCTTGTTGTACGCATGCACAATGCGCCACTTTCCGTTCGGTTTACGAACACAAAAAGTGGGAGAAGAATGGGGAGACTTGCTATCCTGTACCATCCCTGCCTCTTCTTTCCCCTTGAAGAATTCGTCGATAACGTCGCATTGCTCCTTGGGGAGAGGCCACTGCCTAGTGACGCAGTATTTGTTTCCAGGAACCAAATCAATTTCATGTCGGACTCCCCGATCCGGTGGTAACCCCATCGGCGGGTTGTCACTAATGACATCTCCAAATTACTTTAATAAGGAATGGTAAGGGTCATCAGGATCCGCGAGGATCTTGAGGCCGCTTCGGGCATTCAATGCCTGTTTGGTTTGCACCAAAACTGACTTGTCCATCGTGGATGAGAAGTTCAACTCCTCTTCCGGACGTAGTACGACAACTTCGTCGATTTCATCTGCTTTCAAAGCAGTTTCAAACTCGTTGAAGGACATCTCCTCCAACGACAACATTTCGCCTACCCCAGGCAACCGTTCCAGGCTTACGCCTTCTGTTACAATACCTGTCACACTATTCATCATCCGATAGGAATGCTGACTAATGGCCTCGGGACTCATCCCGAGACCCAGATGGGGGAGTCAATTGCCCCATCTATTGGAAGCGCCTCGCGTCTACCCACAGAGGTCTCTACCACTACCACCGGTGACTCGCCGGTCTCACCTAAAACGGCGTATTCGGAATTATTTCCGACGTGCGAAAGAGACGAACTACGGGTCTCATCTATTGGAAGCGCCTCGCGCTTAACCACAGGGGTCTCTACCCCTACCACTGTAGTCGCCTCAGAGGAATCCACCTCTGCTACTGGCAACTCACCAGTCTCACCGTTAACGGCGTGAGGATTAACCGTCTAATCCCCCTCGTTAAGGAACTCTCCTTAACCTCATTGGGAATGTTCATTTCAGACATCCCAATCTCTGGCGTATCACGCCAGAATCGCTTTTGCGATCGAGCAAAGTTGGGTTCATGACTCGCCAATGCTTCACCCGATCGTGGGTGCGTTGAGCCAATGTACTTATACTTCCAGTCTATCCATGGGTCGTGGCGTTCCAGCCACTTCATGCCCAGAATGAGGTCATACCTCGAGTCCAAATCCAGGACTAGGCAACTTTCCTGGCTGTCGAAGTCTGCAAACTTCAGCTTAAGACCAATCGAGACCTTGGGTACATAAACCTGTACGCCCGTCGCAAGACGTACCGTGACAACGTCATGAGAACGTGCCTCTAGAGCCTCGGCATACAGCCGACTCTTCTCCACAGAATCCCGGCTGACATAATTGTCAGACGCTCCAGAGTCTATCAAGACTCTCCAAGGCTTTGATAAGCCTTTCACGTCCGCACGGACTACCAGCAAACCTGGATGGTACACCAACTCGGTGCTAGAAAGCACCGTTCCCTCGGGGCTTTGTGCTGTCGTCCCCTACCCTGGGGTTTAACAGCACTGAGGGATCCCCCAGTAGGGCGCCCCGCACCTACTGGAGGCATCGTTTCTCGACGGCTTGGGCAAGGGCTTTTTCCCAACCGTTGGCCCCTTGTAGCGAGTGTCTCGCTGAGGATTTTGTGGACAACTGTTTCGCAGATGATCCACGCTTCCACACAGGAAGAACCTTAGCGGTCCGCGCCGCTGCAACATAGCCAAGATCTCCGTCTCGAAGCTCTGCAAAAAGGGGTCAGAGTGACTCCTAGAGGAAGGTTTCTCCTCCGCTTCGACCTGACTTAGGTCCATGGGTTCAGGACCCACCTTAGAGGAATGAAATTTCCTCTCGGCGTTGAACGCCATCTTGAACGCCTCACCCAGGGATTGGGGTCGGCATCGGAAGAGCCCCGAACGTGCTGGCTCTTCTCTCAGGCCTCCCGTTAAGACGGGGATGGACACATCGTCCGAATACGCTTTCGCGTACATCCCTGCCAACAGGGTCCTAAGTTCTTGGATATATGTTTCCAAGTCCTTAGTGCCCTGGCGGCACATCAGAAACGCCGGCTGATTCTGGAAAACCAGATCAGGCGTCGCATACATGTCCATAAGCTTCTGATTGAGTACCTCCCATGTAGGGAACACGTTCGTGACCGAGTCCGAACACGTAAACGTCCATGAACGGGATTTACCCGTAAGATGGGTCAGTGCAAGTCCCACTTGCAAGTGATCAGCGATCACATTCGCCGTGACGAAGGCCGTTTCGACCTCTCGCAGCCACACATACAGTTTGTCACCCTTCTCCCCGTTGAACTCCTTTATCTTAAATGATAATGGAGGACGCACCCCCGTGGAACGACTTTCACCTAAACTCGCCTCATGGGCGATGAGGGCATTGACCCTTGCCTTTACGGCCTCAAGGCCCTACTCCACTAGGAGCTGCATACCCTCGTCACCCATTAAGGATAACAGCCTGTTAAAGGCTTCCTGCTGGACGAGGGTTAACCTATCCCAATCGTCCTGATTCATCCTTTGCAGAGGATGCCTTAGCCTACCAACACAGGTGTTAGATTGACTACTAGTGCTACCAGATGTAGCCGGTGCGTACACGCACGGTGCGGCTAGCGCACAGAGGAAGACTTTCCTTTAAGCAGCGTTCGCCGCTACTTAGTCGATACGCCCTTATAAAAGGGCTTAGTAGGAGAGAGCTCTCCTACTCGGGGCCAAGATTACCAATTTTGGTTTACGATTAGCTTTCGCTAATGCCTTGACACAAGACTCCCTTACTAAGGGTGTAGCTAAAGGGAGGACTCCCTTTACGCTACTGCACGCACTACACGCGCGACCGGTCGAGGTCGTGCGTCTGTAGTCGGTTGAGTGAAATGTAAACTGAATGTATATTTAATATATAATTAGCCTAAATTAATTTAAACTAATGTAAACTATATGTAATACTAAGTAGAACCTACCAAATTCGTACCTAGCTAAAATGTAGTGTACACGACCTGTGTACCAACACGTGGCTGGCTGCCATGCCACCCCCAAGGGCTCCTGCCCCGGTTTGGTTAAAATAACCAATAGGTCCAAACCTTTCGAACCGGTCAATACTGACTACAACCGTAGTGTAATCACGTACAACACCTACAAAATGTGACTCGAATGTAACCCTGTTACAGGCATCTTAGGAAGATCGCACAGGTCTCCCCCAAACTTTGTTTCATTTTTCCATTCGTATATGCACCGGATCCCGTGTTTTCGTTAATTTTTTTACTATAACCCGATCTGGCTCCGATCAGAGCCTCAAGGGTAAAGTTTCATCATTAATATCGATATTACAATCCATCATATTACACTGACTATCGCTTCTATTAACATTGAGCAGTATCAGGTGGTGAGTCGTCTACCCCGATGAAGAACACTCCTCTTTGATCGGAAGATCATTATCATCATTGGAATCGCGGTGATATATCCAAGGTATGAAAGGGGCTGTTAAGGATTATCACTGTATCGTATTGCGTTGATGTAAGAAACATATATAAATTTATTTCTGTAATTAACCACAAATGGATTATAAGAATCTGCATTCCAAATTCCTTTGGGACAACCTAAATGTTCCAATTAGGACATGTATATTATATTATATTTCAACTTAATAATCATTGGTTGTTATGTAATGAAGTCCCATTATATAAAATCAACCAACAATCCATGGTGGTGGAGAGAATCGCGGAATTTGAAAAGAAACAACGTCCCCGATCGAGGATTTGCTCGATCGATGGGGTCAAACTCAACATGGGAGACAATTCTAAGTCCAGAATGAGACGTCCACTCCACGAAACACTAAAATCTTCTACAAAAAAAACTAATTATCGTTTCCGCACAACCTTCACATTAGCGTCCGTGATCAAAATACGGGAAATCTGCAGTGAGTGTGCGTTATCGAACAAATCCCGTCGTGGAATTTTCGGTATGGTAAAATGCTCCTCTGCTTGTCTCGTCCAGAAATATATTGAAACGGTAGAGGACTTGTTTAACCATTCGTTCCTATTATTTACCTCGACTTTTTTTTGTTCGGAGGTAAAATACAACTAACACTGATATTAAGAACTATTTTTTCCAATTTACACCACAGCGAAGTACGTGAATATGGTCTATCTTGGATCAGCTACGGAGATCCGGCCGTTCGATCTATAGGCCGATCCGCAAACATATCGACGGACACTTGATCCGGTCAATCAATTACTCTGTTCCTAAATATTATGACAAGATCGACTCAGCCGTCGATGCTAAGTCGATCGTCACACTCTATTGGCCCTACTTTTCACCCGATCGTATCTTCACTAGGTTAGTCTTAGACATTTGGTTGAATTTAGAACCGTTCGGTCCCTAAGAAGGATCGAGCTCCATTTTCGGTGATCATCCGGATCGATTTCCAGACCGAATTGGTAGCGTCTATTATTCGCCCGACCTGCATTCAATCGATATTACCTCTTTATCGCATCCAGAAAGTATCGAATTCCGTCATTGTGCTCCAGTCCATAGCTTTTAGTTTCTATAACCAAAAACGTCATCTTCTTTTTACGGAAAATTGCTTGATCAAAGGTCTATTTTGGCCAAAAGGATTCGATCCTGGATCAATCGGCTCCCATATTTCAATTAAATCAATTCTTTTTCTTTCATTTGCTATACTGCCCAATCGTGGACTGGTCGTGTCATGTAATCTTTCGTCCAAATTTGTGAAAATCTTTATGGAAGAAATCCCTGCGACACTCCCGCTTGATTGGGGTACATCACAAAGATCGATATCGTGCCGGCTGTACTGAGTTTATGTGACCAAGGCCAGTGCTCTCAAAGAAAGTGAAGAAATCAACAATTTCATTGAAAGGCTTCATTCAGTGTGCTAGGCATGTGTGGTGAAGTGCAGGTGAAAAATTTTGACTAGCATGTACCAGTGTACCATTGATCAAGTTAAATCGATCGGGTTGGCTGAAAGGGGGACTATTTTGGGCCAATCGTGTTTCTGGAGTGTTAAGTACGCATTTTTAAGTGAGTCACACGATTTTGAATGTAGTTTACATGTTGGTTTTTAATTGGATATTAAATATAGTGTTCGTTTTTCTTTGGTTCGCATAAGTCGCCGCTCCTACCGCGGAGTTGTTGGGAGCAGGGGGCTAACACGGTCCCCTCTAGCTCAACTTTCCCGGAAAGACACGCAGTCCTCCGGAAGTCCCACGACGGGAAGCGCTCCTCTACGTTCACTCACACCTCAAGCCCCACACGTAGGAACGTGTTCATCATCTTTGTATTGGCTGGGTCTGCACACCGCTTCGCGGTCTGCACCAAATTTTCTTTGCATTTGGAGTGACGATTTCCGCTCCATTTTCCGATCGGATTATTTGATTTATCTTTCGTCGGAATATTGGTACATTTTACCCCAGAAGTGGTACCTATCAAGACTCATACTGCGCGACGGTCCACCGAGTGTGTTACCACCCATACCAATGGGTACAAAAGGTGAGAGCTCAGAAGCTAAATCGGACCAGGCGTCCTGAAGTACTGATCGCTTACCCGATCGGCATACAGGCGAAGATTCGCGGGGTACCCCCCCTCGTAATTTGGTGGGCTGGGCACGATGGTGGTCGAGTTCCGGACACTTTGGTGTTCGATTTTTAACTTGACTCCACCACACATGTACGCCAAAACACATGCCACACCACAGTCTGCGTAAAGAAGACGACTGGTGGTTGGTGAACCGTTTACGCATTGAAAACGCTGAACAAAGCAATCATCACAGTGACGATTCCAATATCTAGTAAGGATGTCATCCTAGACTCCAATTCGGGGATTCTATGTTCAGTGCTATCGATTCCGCGATGGGTTTTTTCATCATTTGATGCAAGCAGAAGATATACGGTCACCCCTAGAGAGATGATGTCAGAATGGCCATTCATTCCTACGGATCTGACTATGTACCGATTACATTCTATCAGATGGTCTCGCCGATTTTCTGTCTGCTTCGATATTTTGTACCGAGTTACTTCAATGACATGCTTTGTGCATAGAAAACCGGGCTACGTGCAATCAACAGTGAAAGTGCATCTCGCGGTAAGCCAGTTGTATCAAAACTTGAAAACGTGCGTCGTATTCGTACCCAGATACCAAGTTTTCGGGTGTTTCATGAGTATCCTAGGGTCTCGTGTAATCTAGAGAGCGTTGAGTCTATATACACGGGCACGTTACATGATCATTTGGCGCCGCTAGAAAAAGTGTGGTATAGCTCAACCACGATCGAGCCTGATCCTCATCCATGTATGTCATATACAGTAAAATCCTTCAACTCGGATATATGCTACATCCGTACCCGAGGGAACGTTCCAAAATCAGCTTCATACGCCTAAGTTGAGGCCATATTCGCTTTGGTAGGCAGCTCCAGATCGAGATCGACCTGATCAAATGTTCATTCGGCTATCTGGCTGGCTTCATGACGTTCCAAATCTGGTTAATCCGCTCTACCAATATTACGGTCTGATTTGACTGATCATATATCCACCGGGCCTCTTGGGCGCTGATCTAGGCCTTTTGGCCGTTCTACGATCCGGGTTAATCTAATTGACCTCGATCCGAACGGTACTTTTCCGATCGGTATTAATCTTCGAGTGAACGATTCATCATGGACGCAAACATCGACTAAATAGGTCCGGTACATTAGAAGCAGACATAATGTCATTTTCAGATTGGTGATCTACCTGCGAACATTTCCGATCGGATTCTATCTAGCGCGTTATCGTCGCCAGATTCTATCGATCCAGGATTGCTGTTCTTGGACCTAGCTCCATGAGATGGATGAAATTGGGAATGCATTATCCTATTATGAGTTATAAGAGAACCGGTCTATAAATGAGCTATCGTCAGACGTCTGACCGGAGAATCGTTGGTATTTTTGTCGCACGTGTTGATACTGCTACTTAAATTGCTCCCAAATATGCATTTTTTTGGAACCAGACTCCGGAGAAACAAGATGTCTAATGATAAAAGCGCCGGTTATGGATCCAGTACCTATGCCAATATATGGCAGTGGAATTTGAGGTGAAATTCTACGACTTCAGTGTATCTGTCGTGAGACAGTGTTACCAATCCGAAGCGACATCCACACCGACTCAATGTGGATGATCTAAGGGTTAATATTCCAATCAAGAGCACATAGAAAATCGTACTGCTCGTGATTATGTAGAAAATTTTTAGTACTAGGCATGATCGGGAGCTAGCGGATCAGCTCACTCTGTTAAGATTGAAGGACGCAGATGAACCGGAGCTAACAATCGAGGACTCAAGGTGGAGCCGGTATAGATCGAAATCGCATCCAGATCTGACCAAAGTACTCGTAGCTAGACCGACCCGGGCGATCCGGATGTTAGCGATCGACTCGGGTCGCACAAAGAGCAGTACCGTCATGTATTATCGGCAGAATCCGTTCCCCGGTCCAGATTGAAGGGGAAACCTCCGATCCGCAAAAGCCAATCGGGAACCAGCCCGATCCACAACAGTCGCACCCCAAATTTTCCCACTGCGGATCTATTAAACATGATGATCGTGGATGTTTGAAAATGATGACTCTTCGGAAAAGCGAAAGATGTGGACACCCCCTACTGATTGATGTTTATTTTTGTTTAGAAATTGTGAGAAGGAGCACAAAGATGGCATTTTCCAGAATGAGGAATTTTCATAATGATGAGGCAATGGTATTCGACGACCATGCACGCCGGCATGCTCCCATTGGAGGTCGAGTCCCCCCCATTTAGATTTGGCGTACCGCCAAGTAAAGCTGGGGTTCGTGGATGCCTTAAGGCATTCACGTAGAACGGTGTATGCTTAGTTGAAGCATGCACCGAATTGTTAATCGCAAATTCAGTGAGTAGAAGTTTCGCCATGTTGGAATCTGGATCGAGCCGAAGGATCTATTTCATACGTATGAAAAAGATAGCTGTGGTTAATGCAAGATAACCGACAACTCACATTCATTTGAAAAATATCCAGATCGGCGTCCGATCCAAGTAGAAGAATGTACCAGATCGAAAGATATTATAAAATTGGATCTGAGAGCGTTGGTATTGGAAGTAACACTCTCCCTACAAATGGTCTAATCAGGAAGCGTCAATAAAGGAAAAGCCATACTTTTTACTCTGGGTTGGAAGTCTCCATTATTGATTCCGCCTTTGCTCGTTGAGTTTGTTGCCACAAAGACGAGACCCAGAGCCTAGAGTGTATTGGGATCGGAGAGAATACGTACATAGCTCCGAAGGCTCATCATAACTCTAGTTTGATCGTTAGTGCATGTTTTAATCCTTGGAGGTCCCGGCTCATATTGACCTCAATTCACAGAACGCCCAGTTATATCTGATGGAGTGCAGATCCAGCTGGCTCATCGACGCCCTCTGTATGCCACCGAATAAATGATGCTAAATATCAAGATAGGTTGATAACCCGATCCGATCTCGCGATCGAAACCTAAAACTATAATTCATCCGTAGTGAGCGATGGTTTTCGTCCATTATCAAGGGGGCGGCCAATCCAGGTTTATGATGATCAAAAAATATTTCCGATCCGTTTTTTTAGCTTGGATGAAACCACGATGATCGGAATTTGGATGACCAAAGGCAAAGCGCCCCGCCAGATCAATATATTTTGGTCGGATCGCGAAGGTACATCGAATTTCAGAACATAGCGTATCGATCCGCCTGGTAATGTTTGGATCAAGAAAATAACTCACTTTTGGTAGAAAACGCCGAGTACACGGCTCTGACTAAGATCATGATCAGGAAGGCATCTTAGACCCGATTAGATCGTTTGGAAGATCTGAGCAATCCGAGAATTGTCTGGGTTGTTATGTTCGAAGATCTGATCGAGCGGAAAAGTCAAACGAGAAGCACCGCCGATTGGGATTTTACTGCGGGTACAACTGCTGAGCGGAAAGAAAGCGTCAATCGGGAGAAACGGTTCTCCCAAGCGAGATCTAGGTGCAGGTCGGAAACATCTATGCTACGATCGAGATTATATAAGCTGAAAGAAGTCAACTCAGTAGAAGTCCAGGTGTGCATCCATGAGGCAGCGATCAGTATGACGAGGATATCCAAAATGAAATGGCTGTGTACTCCGAAATTTCACTTTCTCTGCCCAGAATGCTATAGATAAAAGCAACATTCCCAGAAGCTCAAGCTCTCCGACTTCAACATCTTCGACACTTTCTCACATGGAAAGTGCATATCGACAAGATGTTCACAACCATATTTGTCCGATTCTAGTTCTTCAAGAGGATTTTTGTGCCGCTCTAACACGCGAAGATCGACTTGAAAGAGCAAGTTGGATTAATCCTGAAGAACATTCAAGTATATCTGTAGGCGAGCCATTAAAAACCCAAGAAAAAAAGTGACCAGCCGGATTAACAGGTAAAAATTAGCATGTACCCTGAGAAATTTGTCGGCGTATGGGTACTTGTTGATCGAAAAGATTTCAAACGAACGCGGCTTTGCAGACAGTATAGACACAACAATGGAGCTCTTACAGAAAAACTTTGATATGAACATCTACAAAATTTTGGAAATAAAATTAACGATTTAATATAAGATAGCAATAAACTATCACCACCCGATACTCCACGGGTTCAATCATTTTGCGTTCTACCTTATCTTTTCCCTGTGTTGAAATGTTTCATTGCCCATCCTTGCGTAGCTTGAATGAAACTTAAGTCGTAGATGTCTTTTAATGCCTTGATTATACTGAATTCGTATTTTGTTAAATTTATCGCACATATTCCGTTAACGATGGAAACAACACCCCAAGACGCTTCGCAGACAGTATTTGACGATATCCAAGTCATCGACTTAATCAATCAAATGTTTATTGAAAAGTGATTATCTTTCCTAACATAAAATATGCATAAGAGTTTAAGTTGTAGCGATCCTTCATTTGTAGTTTGTTCTACACTACTTTTCCTGCACGTAATAATTGGTACTAAGATTCCTACGTACACTATCTTTTCTCTTAAAAGTACGAAACTATCAATGCTATAAATGAAAATATAATATATCCGGTTTTTGGTACCTACTATAACATCGAATATTTTCAACACCCTGCGTATATTATGCGGTCGAACATCTTGCGTTAGCGATGCGCAGCAGCCCGATGAACTTCGATCTGCGAAAACGTCCCTCCACACGCGAGAAAATCTTGAGCATAAAATTGGACTGCAAGAACCACGGACCATATAGATATATATATATATGTTCGAGACCATTCATATTTCCCCTCTTTTATATCCTGCGCTGGTTCCAAATTCAAAAGGTGTACTATGAGCGCAACTTCAAGACGAGACAAAGCTGAGTAGCAAAGCAGTAATAGAACAAAAAACGGACATCATTTCTCCACTATATATATCTCCACAGAGTACCGTAACCGAAAAAAAATCCAAGCTCCACAAAGCTCCACGATCCAGACTCCAAGCCGTACTCGTAACAAAATGTGTATTTATGTACTATGAATAAAAATAAGAAGTGATTATATTAGAGTTAAGCCTAAACTTTATCTAATAAAATGTATATATGCAACTGTCATACCCCAATAATATATATCATCAGCAAGAAATGGACCACCACAGCAAAGATGAGAGTCCCGCGATTCTTTCGATTGATAAAGTGACTAATTACGGGATACTGCAGCTTTCCGGCATCGTTATAAGCGTAATGTTTAAACGGATTATCAGGTAGTAGTCCTGAACTGCCAGGTAATGCCGCAAGATAAGAGTGAATATATCATCAAGACTCTTACTAGATATAAGTCAATGTCAGTCAGCATCACGATCGTATACCAATATCCTAGCTCAGCCTTGAATTCTACTCGGAACTAAGAATGACAATGCGAAAAGTGCTCACAGGAGACCAATGAACATAACGAAAAACGCATACTCAGCAGACACTGGTGGCCCAAGTTTTGTTTTTCTATCGAGGTTCTACATTGTACGACGCGATTTTGGACGCTATTATCTGTACTTTGTTGCAACCATGTTAGTTGCTGTCGACTGGTGGTGCCGAAAAAACGAACTAAACTTCACATTACTGGTGTCGGGAGCACCCTTATGGACATTTGTTTTGACATTGTTAACCGTACTACGTCGTTTGTCTTAGAATGCTGTCAATGCATCTATTCGAAAAGACAAAAATAGCTGCGGTCCACGATTACAACATGTAACAATTCAGCATATCATTTTATTTATATCGCAACTCACGCTCCATGTCAGCAGAGACAAAACGCATTGTGGAGAAACCTCGCTGAGAACAAAAATCGTGAGGTTTCTCAAAATTTACACAAGACCGATAGCTAGACAAAATCGTCTAGCTAAAAGAGGGAGCAAGAAATCACAAGATTTATTTTGGATTTTCTGGTGGATAGCTTTCGTCTTTAAGAAGCAACAAATTTACTCGAAACCGGACTATTTAAATAATGTCCTATGGTCTACAATTGAATGGGCATAAAAACGGCGAGGGAACTAGGACGAAAGTACAAAAGGCCGATCAGCGGAGACAGACTTGACAAGTGGCAGGGCTGCTCATATGAACTGTAGATGTGGTCGAGTATCAGGTTTGACAGTGAAAGCATCGTCTTGGATAATCATAGAGTGCCACCTACGCGCTAAACTTCTCATATAGCATCAAAACACCTTGGTCTCTACGCAACGAGACAGATAGATTGAATTAACCATCCTTAATTTACATATCTCATAATTACATTAAGTTGGTTCAAATAATCCATTAGGTTTAAAAAAACAGCTAATGGTGGTATACCTGCTAGTGAAAAAATATTAATTATTAAAATAAACGCCGTTAATTTATTTAAATTATATATATTTGATAAAGCAGTTAAATATTTAATGGGTTTATCATTTATATTTAATATTGTAAATCTATTATTGAAATTTCATCAATTTTTATTAATGTAAAAGGTAAATAGATATTGTTATAATAATTAAATTCAATTATAGATGTTTCTAAAATTGGATTTTTTTACCCTATTTGTTAAGAAAAATAAAATTACATATAATTTTAATTTGAATAAAATACATTTAAAAATTAAAACTTTTTTTTAATTTTTGATTAAACAATAAAAATAGTAAAGCGCTATTTGCCCCCCCCCCTTAAATAATTCCAGCCAATCAAATTTTTCTCCGATCCACTACCGACAACACACGCAGCTGTGGCGTCATTGTCCAGCAAATGACCCCAACAATAACAGATGAACGCCAGTATGACCTTTAAGAGCTCGCGTTTGACAAGCTGACATTTCGAACAGAGATGAAAACAATCACGGATATCCTCGAGTACCTCAACGCACTGATTCTAGGCGCCGAGATTACGGATAAGAATTGTAAGCGTGTGCCGCTGGATTACTACTGCAGCTGCTTCAAGGATACTTTCAGACAACACTTAAGAAATTACGGCGCCACTACTTTAAAACAGATTGCGGCAGACGTAGCCAATGCTGGCGTTGAACTGACGTGTCCTATTTGTACAGATACGCACCACTTAGCTGCTGTCGAGTTAGAAGGTTTGATCAACTGGTTGTCCGACTCGCAGTGAGAAAGCAAAGATTAATGTAGTTTATCGACACATTCCTAGAGAGATACATATAGTGTCAACAAAAAGGACCATTTGGACGAGCTTGAACCATCACACTGAAAGGGTACACTACTCCACATGTTTCTACCGGAGCAGTGCTTGGTGGCATTTTCGGAGCGGTTCCATCAGTGCGTCTTGTAAGATATCTGACACTGAAAAGCTATGAAATACATTCCAGCAATAGCGACGGCACGTACTTTCGCCTCGTTGCTGGATCAAGTTCGCATCGTACGGTTCGTAGCAGAACATCATCATGTTTCTTGCCAATGCCTTGCATTCGATAAGAAATTAATCTTCTCTTCGTGTGTCATCTCGAATAGATTCTTAACCAGCCTAGCGAGCGAGAAGTGAGAGTCAGCCAATAAAACACAGACATCAACTAACACAAGACACTTATAGCGTTCACCTTGCCACTTGGACACTAAAGTAGAGGCTTAGACAGCAAGAGGCAAGCATGGCGGCATTATAACTGAGAATGACCATGACGCGAACAAGCCAACGCGCCACGTATAACTTGGGAGTTTCATAGTCTGTCTCATTATCCTTATCCTTTACCCGTACTGGATCCTACGAAATCCTACTGCAGCATCGTCCGTATAGTCCTAGCATGTCTCTCTATTCAAACTCTTCTTCCACTCGTTTTCACCCAAACTTTAGATCGGAGTAAAATTTGATTGGCTGAAATAATTTGGGGGGCAAATAGCCAAAATGAGGGGGCATATAGCGCTTTCCTAAAAATATCCTTTAAGTGGATATTTGGAAGCTTTTTATAATGAATTAAAAAAGAGAAGTTTATGAACCTAATATATATATATATATATATATATATATATATATATATATATATATATATATATTAATCAAAAAATTTTGATAATAATTATTTTGTAAGTATCTATAATGGAATTTTTTATTAAGTTAAACATAAATGATAAGATGATTGGATGCAGCAGCTTCAAAACCAAAATGCTCCTGTTTCGTACTATGAGTAATTAATCGAATATTAGTTTTAGAAGAAATATTGATTAAGAAAGAAATTTCTAAAGAACTGGATAAAAAATTAAACCACTGATAGTAATCGACAACTCTAGTGGTTGAAATATTCTTATGTGGACCTGGAAATCTTAAAAAATATTTAGGTGATGTTCAAAAATCCTTGGAATCAGAGTTAGAGGTGTCCCGACGGAATGATATGCACTGGATCAGGAGTCTTTCATTGATGACCTCGTCGACTACAAAGGCTTACCCGGACAAAACGCGTCTACTGGATATCGACGACATGAAAAAATTCAGAGAAATACTGCCGGTGAAGTCGCGTGAAAATGTGTCGTGAGTCAAGAACTTCTAATCACTGGTCGGGAGTTTTCTACGGATATCTCGATGCATGCGTCAACAACAGGGGACTAAAACACAGTCAAGCAGATTGTAAAATATTTGAAGGGAGCGAAGACCCTGAAAATAAGCTGAAACGTGATGATGGATTACCGCTTCCGGTAGGAATTACCTAATACACTGTTGCGGATTTTGCAGCAGATAAAGTTGAAAGAGAGAGCGTAAGTGCTACGGTGGTTTACTCAAATGGAGTGGGAATGAAAGAAACAGAGTTCAGTTGCGGTATCGACGACCTAAGCTGAAAATGTGGCAGCTTCCATGAAGTGCTTGTACTTAAGGAATTGTTTCACGAAATTGGAGCTCATACGAAGACACCTTTCGTATTGAAGATTGACAATCAGATCGCAAAAAGTATTGTAAGTTGTTTGAATCCATACTTGCGCTTGTAGACCAAAGCTTGAGTCGTAGATGCTTGATATTATTTCCAATATACGAGAAGTCACTTAAATCGATATCTCCACAGTCAATCACACGTTAACAGCGAAAAATATACCATAAGACAGTTCGTTACGAGAAGAAGAAAATATCCAAACCAGGGACTAAATGAACGGAATATATATGGATAAGTGTTTTTTAGCTAGCCTAACATGAAATATGCACCAGATGTTGAAGTTATGGTAAACTTCCATCTGTTGTGTTGTATACATTTCTTATGAATAACAAAAAATGTGTATACTCAGAACCGAGTACTAATACACTAATTATGCTACTAATAAGAACGAAATGCAAATTGCTACCTAAAAATAGTCCTACTCAGTTTTAACAGAAAAACAAAAATAGACGGACTATTTTAACAAAAAGTAATGTGAAGATGGAGCCCAGTGCTGGAAGTATGAGGCAAATCGATATCAAGCTCAAGTTTTGGAAGGATTGTGCGAAAAAGAAGTTGTTAAGGCTATGGTGTATCGAGTTTTGAAATGATCGCTGATCTACTAACGAAGAACCTTAATGTTCAGCGGATGCAAGAATTGCCGAAGAAAATTAGATTTAATTGGTAATTTTATAGCTCCCGAGGTTTCAGGAGTGCTCAAGTAGTATGTACCCATATTGGAGGCTAGGGTGGAAATACAAATTCAGAAGCTGAAACTGCGTTGGCTATAAATGCAAGGTTAAAATTCAAGACTAAGTTCTTAGGATTTTACAATTTTGAATTTTCGAACGTATCGAACGTTCACGTCAAGCATTATCCGTCGAATGCAGTGACAATACTTGAGAATGACCTAAGCAATTGACTTATGCAGTAAAATGTTTATTAAGAAGTATCTAGCTACACATGCATCCCATTCCGTTATAATTACAGTCGTGACGCAGGAGTAGGTCCGTACCTAAAAAGGAATAGTCCTAGAATCACATTGCTATAATTGCCAAAATGATAACTTCGAAGTTGTTACTTCAATAAAGCAGTGTTTAATTGCACTAGGCAACCTCTCATTTTTCTCTGCTAGAGAAATGCTTATGGTCGACCTTGAAATATACCTTGCCTATAGCCATATCAACAATCACAGAAATCTTTGGTTTTTAAGCATCGTGACGATGCATTTTCTAGACTAATTATTCCACTTTAGAACGATTCACACCGATCATCGTGAAAAGATTTTCATTTTGTTCTAGCAACTCTGAGAGTCCCGGGACACTCGAGGTAGATACATCGCTCGTTGTAATTTTTTTCATTTCGAAAAGCTCTTTTCGAAGCATACGCTCCCTATAGCAATGTTACGGACTCGGGTTTCGGCAACATCGAAGAAACCTTGCTCCCCTTTTAATATCGTTTCTCATTCTCTGACTAAGATCAAATCAAACTTCCACGCATCCATTAATTCCTGCATTGGGAATGGTCTGTTTAAAAAGGCTTTGACCAAGATATTAATATCTCCACCTTATTCAACAAAGCTTCCCCAAAGGTCTTTTCCATCAGGAGATCCCTCAACCACAATATTTGCTTCTCAGTACGCAAAATACTACTCTCCAGTTCCTTCTACAGTTCATGCATTTTTGCCAGTGCTTCTGCCATCGATTTATTCTCATCAAATTCAGGTTGACCGATCAGCGATAAAAAATCCCGAAGCTCTAGTGTCGAGAAATCATTCATTATTTCTTCATCCAAGGCTTCTCCATCCGTTCTTTCACAAAGATCACTTGTTTGCCCTCACCATGAGCGTTAGTATTGTGATCCATGACCAATTCGGCCGTTTCGTCAACAATGTTGGCTGAGATTACGACGGTAAGTAGGCCAAAGAAGAAGAGCGCTCCTCATCGATGACAATGAAAAGATGGACTTGAAACTTGAGTGTTGGGTCCAAGGGAAATTATAGAATGATGCAGTCAGTGGATGCGAATAGATCTTAAACTTGGTACTGAGGAGGTATCACCCGTGATAGGTGAAGAATCAGCATCCAGTCCGCATAACCTTAAGATGCTGACTAAGTGTCTGGATTGGCATGTTGTACTCACGGAGCCACGCGAGGGATGGGAGGAGATTGCGCTGTCTTTAATTAGCGACCCATTGCTACTGACTGTCATCATAACGGGTGAGGAAGCCATGGATCCTTGTACGACATTTAATCTAACCGGAAATGTAGAAATTAGGGCTCTAAGCTAAGGAAAGTAATGCTCAATGGTTCGAAAATATACTGGGATGATACTTGCAGCTTCATCTTTACAAAAAAGGTCGTGTCGGACACGTTTTTTTTATACTTGACTGGCCAGTGCGGGGTTTGCGGATTGTATATGTTAAAATTCAGCGCTGTATGAAGACGCGAAGGTATTTAAAGTTGGACATCTTCGCACAGGACCAAAAAGTAGGTATACTCAATTTTTGTATATTTGTGTCAGAATATAATTTAGTTAGTCAAATTATTACGTTTTCATTTTCCTTATCTTTGCGACAAGGCGCTTTTCTTACCGTTGTTTCTTGGCATCACGCTACTTCTTGTGCATACAGTGTGCAATTTACCTGATTACCTAATATCACACTTACATACAAGACTGCGATTGTGACAACTACCAAATAGATGTGTGGATATTATCGATTGCATTAACCTTTTCACGTGGAAGAACTATTTTCTGTGGATAAGTTCACGTTTGGAGTGGAAGGACGTTTGACTGAATACAAGTTTACGTAGCAAGTGGTTTATTATCGTTATTGTTATGATAAAGCACCCTAGCGCTCTACAGGTTATGAGCCCAAGTGATGACAACGACTCAACGGAGGGGAAGGCTGCGATTGTAGATGATAATGCAGGGTGGCCGACATCTTGAAGGTCCTCCGGGGAATGGTTGACCGATTAAAGAGGCTCGAGGATTAAACTTGGAGAAGTATTGATGGGGGGGTTAACGTTTACCATACCCCCAAAGGCGATACCAAGATGAGCATGGCCTCCCTGGATGGGAGCCATGAAGACAGGGTGACATACAAAGTTGGGAACCCTGAGATGTTAAGTTTTGAACATATATGCAAGGCTGGCACGAAGATTTTTGACCTCGGGGCGCAAACAATGCCGAGCGAGTCAGGGCGCAGCCGCGGGGACAAGTGCCCGGATACACACATCAAGAGTTCAGGCAAGACCAAAACCAGGCAGGGGAGATACCTGTAATGAGAACATCATCGCCAAAGCAGTGCAGATTGCAAATAAGTATGTTTGATGGCACTGAAGTATATCGTGGATTGGGTACTACATTCATCCATGAGTACCGCATCGATACCTTGCCACCCGTACTTAGAGTGGGAAACTTGTGGACATGGCATGTCTTCGCCACCGCAAGTGTCGTATCTGCCACTACATAAGAACGTGGGTGCAGGTGCTACCACAGTGTAGTTGGTACTAGGGAAGCACGGCGACGGACACGACAGGGTTTTCCTAGCGGCGTTGTCATACCAGCACCATACAAATCCACTACATTATCCGGACGCAAGAGACCACGAGCCAAATGTCTGGGCACGACTACTTGGGACTGGATAAACATCAGCTCTTCTGCTGCCACTCTGTCCCAGCGGTCTTTGGCTTGGCTAGTTATGGCTTCCATGTAACACACGCCATAGGTCACTGCGTAGATCCAAGAACTGTATTCCCACAATACATTTGGATCGATCTGCATGACTTGAGCCACCGATATAAAGTCAAGAGCCGGGTCCACGAGCAGCAGCGCTGCTCCAGCCAATACACTCGGCCAGTAGTCGATCGCCTGGTAGTCGAGAAGAGCGATATTAGCCAAAAGAATGGCGTTGACAAAGACCTCCTTGGTGCCCGATGGGTTGCGTGCTGGATTCACAAAATCGCCCATGGTTTTCAAAGGATGTTCGTCAGCCAAGCCCCCCCCCCGCCATCGTATGCAGCAACCACGTGTAAGGGTGGTGGGGTACAACTTCCACTGTAGCTCCTGATAATCATAACGACCACAGTCGTAAGCCTCTCACATACTATTTCTACCATCTACAGCACGTACCACAACATAAATTCACTTCAAAGCGACTGAGATCTTCGACTGCGGTCTTCGCGTCTACTCGTTCCGCTAAAACGGCCACGATATCCTCTTCTTTTGGTGGATGCACCTCCTCGATCTTGGCCGCCAAAATGACAGAAGCAAGTCCCATGACCCGCAGTTTTCTCTGGATATGACGCACGTCTTCGCGGTAGCCAATCACATACGATTCTGGAGCATTGTTGACGCGACGACGGAGCAGAACCTGTGAGTACTGGTTGGAAAAGTGCGCAGTCTGTCGCTGGAAAGCAAAATGCGTGGCTGTCTCGACGATCCAACGCCACATAAAGCCAAAATGCCGATACCTTTTCGTCGGTAGGCAAAATGAAAGCGGCAAATGACGCACTGAGTCCGGAGAGTACGGCATATTGAAAATATTCACTATGCCGGCTTGTACCATAAAACAGGTATATTTTTAGGCCCCTACTCCAGCTCTTATACACACACCACACACCCATAAAGGGGGAGGTGACCTGGAAATGACTTCAAAGTTTATGACACCACTCCACATCCCCTCAACACTCGTCTTATGTACACAACACAGGCACCACGGTAGAAAGAGGTCACCGTGAGACCAAATACCCACGGTAAGAAGTGAAAAAGAGACATAAGCCCCTATCATCGAAGAACAGAGGACGTTGGGGCGATCAACGTCCTAACGCAGAGACCGGGGTCTCTTCTGCTAAGTTATCCTCCGAAATTGCGTACGAAGAGACTTTATTTCCTGTTAGGATCCTGGAAAAAGCTCACTAATATTGCGCGATGTTCATATCTGCATCCTCGTTCCAAACAATGATTGGGAGATATTAGTGAACAAAACAAATATCCAGATTACAAGCACGTGACATTTGGAACGAGTGATCAACTAAAATTCGGCGCTTTGAAGCGCGGAGGAGAAAGTCTCTTAAAACAATATCCTCTTATTATCGTTTAATTTGGGAATATGCTGACGTATTCACACAATAAGTTCCATGTGATCTTAAAAACGTTAAAGGGACTCGACACAATACTTAATGCCAGTGCAAGCGCCGATGCCGCGTAAGGATGTCTCATGGATGGCATGAACATTTCAGTGCTCTCGATTTTATGAATAGACGACACCAAATTCTAATGCGTATGAAGGATGTCGGCAAGCATCCCAAGCGGCATATTTTAGGATCCTTGTGGCTGAGGAACGCCCCTGCAACGCTCAACAGATGTGCTTTACAACTATTACGCCCGGTGCGCAAATTTGTACCAAGCCATCAATGATTTATTCATTCAAGGAAAGGGTGAACGTGTATGAGAGACGTACATGTGCACAAAAGGCACTTCAAGTGTTAGTACTAATTCCTAAACATAAGCCTATGCAAACTTAAACAAGTGCACCTTTGAATGATTTGAAACACCAGTTATTGGTTGCTTTGTCAGCAAGAAAGTAGTTTGCTCTTATCCAGAGAAGCTCATAGTGATAGTTAACTGACTTGAGCCAAATAACTCAAAGATCTTAACAAGTTCCTTGGCTTAGCAACATACCAGCATAAACACTCAATAATTATGCAGGGCGCATTCACCCTCTTTTTTCAACTTTTGAAGAAGAAGTTGATTGGCATTGGACGTACCAATGCCAAGATGCTTCTGATTTGGTTAAACAAAGCTCGGCTGAAGCATCGGTGCTTGTAATAGCCGATAAAGATAACATTCTCCACCTTTTCTGTGACGCGAGCCATTTTTCCATCGGTTGTGCACTGATATACGACGATCATAACAGCTATCATCGCATAATATTTTATCAGTTGCGTTAACTGCGACTAGTTGAGCGCAACAACTCAGTGTATGAGAGGGCCCTTTGCCATAAAGTGTACACCGACCATGGTTCTTTAGGCGGCCTTAAGTTCCCCACATACTTAGCAAAAAATTGCTCATTGACTATGATTCTTTACAGAACTCAACAAGATTGAGTCTAAATCATGCATACTGATGATGGTAGCGCATGCACTATCACAATGGACCAATTACCATCTTTAATCGAACAGTGCGAACAAAATACTGCACACAACTCGCCTCTTGTACGACAAGTGCAACAAGCATATGGCACAGACGAAGATACCTATATTGAGTGATGACTTAAACAATTAATCAGAGGAACTCGCGGAATTTTTCCAGACTTCTTGCACGCAATTGTGCATTTGTATTGATTCTTGAATGGTCTGCCGCTATACAGCACATACCAACAAAAAGAATCTCGCATCGTTGTTCTCAATCGTGATGATATCAAATATGGAATTAGTCTGAGACTCATGATGCGCCGATATCGGTGCACCAAGGTCAAGAGAAGAAGTTCGGTTTTCTCGTACGTGACGGAATGGGTACGCATGTACGTACACACTTGAGAGGTTCTACAGCGCATAAAGCCTGCGCAATCTGCAGTCACCACTCAATCTTTGCTGGCTCCAAAAGAATGTCGGAAACCATATCTGTGAACATTGGTTTCTCACCCGAGAGTAATCGGAAGACAGGTCATTTTAGATCGATTCAGTAGGATGGTACACCTTACGGCAGTGTAGACAAATACCTCCGCCCAGCACACGGTGCGAGTATTCGTCGATATGGAATTGATATAGCCTGGAATGCGTAAAAAATTGTCCGTGATAGGAATACAAGAATCACAAGACGTTGTCGTTGAAGTCTTGAAGCATAAGAAAAGGCTTCACGAAGTTGAAAACGACTACGTTGACCCTAGGAAGACGAATTTCCCTCGATGCCGAGATCGGCCAGGTAACAAAGTCTTTAGGTCTCTCCTTTACAAAAATGATGACTTGTTGAAGTCAAAATTCTCCCTTCAACAGAAGGTTGACCAGCAGCAGACGGAAATGAGCGTCTGATGAGTTTTCACGACAGATTGAAGTCGGACTATAATATGTTCAATTTTAAATTTTATTGATATAAGTAATAAGCCGATTTATATGGTTGATTTTAAGTTTATCCAAAGTAATTTTAGGATTAATTCATATATTTACAATTTTTTCTTGATTGAAATTCATTGATTCCTATAATATAGTTAATGAGTATAATTTTTTTAATCTGAAATTACTTTCTAAGTATTTTAATTTATCTAAATTAATATATATATATATATATATATTTAATTAAATAAATATTTCAAATTATTTAATAAATTAAAATCATTTAAAAATAATTAACTTCCCTAATGTGACGGAAAAAATTCTCAATTTTTAAATTTTTATTGATATAAGTAATAAGCCGATTTATTTGGTTGCTTTTAAATTTATCCAAAGTAATCTTAGGATTAATTCCTATATTTTTACAAATTTTTCTTGATTGAAATTCATTGATTCCATATAATATAGTTAATGAGTAAGTTTTTTCTAATCTGAAATTTATTGGTTATATCTGGTTAATCTTGCTTGCCCTAAAATCTACGCGGGGATTCGTCCCGCCGTCGCAGCGAGTCAAAGCATAAGGCTTAAGGCGACCGACATAAAATATCGGCTGAAACCGCATTGTTAAGGGAATGTGTAAAGGTTAAGCATTCCGTCTTGGTGCTCGTACGAAAGACCAAGCAAGGAAAATATTTGAATATCTTACGCTTGTTAGAAAAAAATACTACTGCGAGATACATGTCTTGAGCAGCGATTAAGGTGGTGAATTTCGCAATGTTTTTCTATTTTGTAAATCGGTGTCCGTCGACAAGTTTGGGAGATTGAAAGTCCAGCCTCAAATTGAAAAGGGGAACGTGTGAACCTATCTCTCTTATTAATGATTTTCAATTCCGGTGTACCGTTGGTTTAAGTGGACGGAAGTGGCTGAATATATTGAACTACAGTCCGGAAAAAAACAAGGTCTACTCCTAGGAGGGATCCCACCATTCTACGCGGTACCGAAAACTTAACAACCGTCGATGGTATAGTTGGTTTTGGGTCAACGTGCATCGAGACCGAAAAAATGAAGTCAGTGGTAAAGCATGCGCAAACGACTTTAATGATCAGAAAAATGAGAAAATGAAAGGCTACAAGGTCCTACTGCTAAAGTACCGGGTGGGTTGGTGACAACCGCAAGCGCGTAACCCAAATTGGAACGATAGGCGAAGATCTATTAAGAAAACTATTCGTACAATAAAGGTGGCGGAGGATAACAATTTGTAAGGGAATGTGTAACAGGGTTACAATTGTTTACATTTGGGTATGTTGTGTACATAAGTACACTACGGTTGAGGTCAGCATTGACCGGTCAGAAAGGTTTGGACCTATTGGTTATTTTAACCAATCAGGGCAGGAGCCCTTGGTGGATGCGTGGCAGCCTGCCACGCGTTGGTACACAGGTGGTGTACATTACATTTCGACTAGGTACGAATTAAGTAAGTTCTACTTAGTATTACATATAGTTTACATTGGTTTGATTATATTAGGCTACTTATATATTGAATATACATTCAGTTTACAAATAAGACTAAGACTGTTGAATATTTTCGTCGTCCATCCGGTTGCACGTACTACGTCACACGGGTTCCATATACCACGTACTAACGTGCGATATTCCAATACAATCAGATAGAGCTAGTAATTAGCGAAACAGCGAACAATCAAATACCAAGCGTAATTTATTTCTCCACTGTCCTTATGCGACTTAAAACGTAAGGCAGCAACTCAAACCAACAATCGTGTAATGCGAGAATCCAATGTGTAAACACCAATCCGACTGCCACTGCAGTGTACTAAGTATCCAACGTAATATGCTTCAAACAAGCCGCGCACTGTAGCGCGCTTGTTGTCCACTCGAAAGAAACCACACGAGAGTCAATATTCAAATTCAGAAGTGATTTATTAGAATTAAGTTTTCACCTAAAACTAATAATATGCAAATACACAATGTTTTGTACCTAACCTAAAGTTATGTACAATAAATCACCTTTTCACTGAAAAGTCGCTGAAAAGCCAAAATGGAGACGCAAGGTGCAGCGCAAAAATCGCGCACTTCCAACAAAGACTGCTAGGCGCACGACCTCGACCGGTCGCGCGAATAGTGAGTGTTGTAGTGTAAGGGAATAACTTCCCTTAGCTACCCCCTTTCTAATAGAAGCCTTGTTTCAAGGCGTTAGTTAACTCTAACTAGTAACCAAGGGAAATCTTGGCCCCGAGTAAGAGAGCGATCTATTACTAAGACCTTTTATACGGGCGTATCGGATAAGTAGCGGCATATCGCCGCTTTAGGAAAGTCTTCCTCTGTGCGCTAGCCACACCGTGCGTGTACGCAGCGGCTACATCTGGTAGCACTTGTCGTCCATCCAACACCTGCGTTGGTAGACAACATCCTCTGCAAAGGATGAAACAGGACGACTGGGCTAAGTTAACCCCCGTCCAACAGGAAGCCTATAAGAGGCTAGTACCCATATTGGGTTCGGTTGGCATGTGCCACCTAATGGATCAGGGCTTTGATGCCGTGCGCGAGAAGGTTAACGCCCTCCTCGCCTATGAGGCGAGTGTGTACGTAAGTCATTCTGCGTCTACGGGTGTGCGCCCTCCGTTATCCTTTAAGATAAAGGAATTCACCGGTGAAAAAGGTGATAACCTTTATGTGTGGATTCGCGAGGTCGAAACGGCCTTCGCCACAGCGAATGTGATCGAGAATCACTTGCAAGTGGGACTTGCACTGACCCATCTTGCGGGCAAAGCCCGTACATGGGCGTTTAAGTGTCCGGAATCGGTCACGGACGTGTTCCCAACCTGGGAAGTCCTAAAGCAAGAGCTTATGGACATGTACGCCACGCCTGATCTGGTTTTCCAGAATATGCTTGCGTTTTTGAGGTGCCGTCAGGGCAATAGGGACTTGGAGACATACGTCGAAGAACTGAAGACCCTGTCGGCAGGGATGAGCGCGAAAGCGTATTCAGATGATGTGTCCATTCCGTCTTCATGGGAGGCCTGAAAGAAGGGCCAGCACGTTCGGAACTGTTCCGATGCCGACCCCAATCCCTGGGGGAGGCTTTTAAGATGGCGTTTAACGCCGAGAGGAACTTTCGTTCCTATAAGGTGGGTCCCGAACCCATGGAACTGAGTCAGGTCGAAGCGGAAGAGAAACCTCCCGCTAGGAGCCATTCTGACTCCTTCCCGCAGGGCTTCGAAGCGGAGCTCCTGGCAATGCTGCAGCGGAATCGACCACTGGGATGCTTCCTTTGTGGAAGTGCGGATCATCTGCGGAACAGATGTCCGAGAAATCCCCAGCGAGACACTCGCTTTAAGGGTCCGAGGGTGGTTAAAAAAGCCTTCACCCAAGCCGTCGGGAAACGACGGCTCCCAGTAGGTGCGGGGCACCCTACTGGGGGATCCCTCAGTGCTGTTAAGCCCCAGGGTAGGGGCCGAAAGCACAAATCCCCGAGGGAAACGGTGCTTTCTATCACCGAGTTGGTGTACCAGCCAGGTTTGCTGGTCGTCCTTGCGGACGTGAAAGGCTTTGATAAGCCTTGGAGAGTCTTGATAGACTCTGGAGCGTCTGACAATTATTTCAGACGGGCTTCTGTGGAGAAGAGTCGGCTGTATGCCGAGGCCCTAGAGGCACGTTCTCGTGACGTTGTCACGGTCCGTCTAGCGACGGGCGTACAGGTTTCTGTAACCAAGGTCTCGATTGACCTTAAGCTGAAGTTTGCAGACCTCGACAGCTTAGAACGTTGCCTAGTCCTGGATTTGGACTCGAGGTATGACCTCATTCTGGGCATGAAGTGGCTGGAACGCCGCGACCCATGGATAGACTGGAAGTCTAATTCCATTGGCTCAACGCACCCGCGATCGGGTGAAGAATTGGACAGTCATGAACGCACCTTGCTCGATCGCAAAAGCGATTCTGGCGTGAGATGCCAGAGATTGGGATGACTGAAATGATCAGTCCCAATGAGGTCAAGGAAGTGTTCCTTGACGAGGGGGATTCGGTGGTTAATCCCCACACCGTTAAAGGCGAGACTGGCGAGTCGCCAGTGGTAGAGGTGGATTCTTCTGAGGTTAAGCGCGAGGCGCTTCCTAGAGAAGAGACACGAAGTTTGTCTCTTCTGCAGGTCGGGGTTCCCGACCACTCCGTGTTCGGCGAAAAAGTTGCGACTCCAGTGGTAGGGGTAGAGACCCCTGTGGCTAAGCGCGAGGCGCTTCCAAGCGAAGAGACCCGTATTTCTTCTCTTCCGCACGTCGGAATCGATTACTACCACGCCGTATTAGGTGAGACCGGCGAGTCACCGGTGGTAGAGGTAAAGACCTCTGCGGATAGGCGCGATGCGCTTCCAATAGCTCGGGCAATTGACTCCCCCCATCTGGGTCACGGGTAGATTCCCGAGACCAGTAGTCAGCAGTACTATCGGATGCTGAATAGTGTGACAGGTGTTGTCACGGAAGGCGTAAGCCTTGAACGGTTTCCTGGGGTAGGCGAACTGTTTTCATTGGAGGAGATGTCCTTCAACGAGTTTGAGACTGCTGTAAAAGCAGGTGAACTCGACGAGATTGTCGTGTTGCGTCCGGAAGAGGAGTTGAACAATCCTCATCCACGATGTACGAGTCAGTTTTGATGCAAACCAAGCAGGCATTGAATGCCCGAAGCGGCCTCAAGAACCTTGCGGATCCTGAGGACCCTTACCATTCCTTATTTAAGGAATTCGTATATGTCATTAGTGACAACCCGACGATGGGGTTACCACCGGATCGGGGAGTCCAACATGAAATTGATTTGGTTCCTGGAACCAAATACTGCGTCACTAGGCAGTGGCCTCTCCCCAAGGAGCAATGCGACGTCATCGACGCATCTTCAAGGGGAAAGAAGAGGCAGGGATGGTACGGTAGAGCAAGTATCCTCACTCATCTCCCACTTTTTGTGTTCGTAAACCGAACGGAAAGTGGCGCATTGTGCATGCGTACAATAAGCTGAATGCAGCTACCGTACCCATGTAAACTCCGATCCCTCGGAAGGATGTCCTCCAGAACAATATGGCGGGCTGTACTGTTTACAGTGACTTAGATCTGGTGGACGGGTATTATCAGGTGCTCATGCGAGCATCCGATATTCCGCTTACAGCGGTCAGCAGGCCTAGTGGCATGCTGTGGGAGTGGCTTGTTATGCCACAGGGGATTTCGAATGCACCAGCGACTTTTAATCGCTTAGTGACTCAACTCTTCCGACCTCATAGAAAGTACGCTCAGACGTACTTCGACGATATATTCGTTCATAGTCGCTCGGAAGGCGACTCGTCTGATGTTCAGACGCACCTTATACACCTTCGAGCTGTGTTAGAATGTATTGAGAGCATAAGTTATATGCGAACGCATCCAAATGTATATTTGGTGCTGATGAAATTCCTTTCCTCGGATGCTTCATCGGTAAGGATGGAGTGAGGGCGGATCCCGCGAAGGTGAAAGCCATTTTGGAGTGGCCTTCGCCTGTAAATCTTAGAGATTTACGGAACTGGATTGGGTTAGCCAATTATCTCCACAAATACAGCGATAATTACGCTGAGATGGCGAAGCCATTAACTGACCTTCTTAAGAAGGATGTTGATTGATGTTGGGAAACCAAACACCAAACCGCCCTCGAAGAGGTTAAGGGGAGCTTATTGAAAGCCCCCGTTCTTGCTCTCCCATATCCTGGGAAACCTTTTAGCGTCGTCTGCGATGCCTCCGATTTTGCAATCGGATGTGCTTTGTTACAAGCAGATGACGCGGGACGGGAACGCGTAATTGCTTTTGAGTCGAGGCAGCTTAAAGCTGCAGAACGAAATTATCCCGTCCATGATAAGGAGCTACTTGCTATGAAGTATGCCCTTGTCAAATTTAGGGTTCACCTACTCGGCTAAAAGCCGTTCGTGGTTTATACAGACCACGCGTCCTTACGGACAGCGACGAAGTCGCCTAATCTCTCCCAACGGATGGCCTGTTGGCTCTCCTTCTTTGCGGAGTACAAATTTGAGGTAAAGTATAAACCTGGTAAACAGAAAGTATTTGCAGACGCGCTGTCGCGTCGTCCCGATTACGAGCTCGCTCGCGCGACATTCATCACCTCGTCTGTGGTGGATCTCATACTCCAAGCGTATGAGAAAGACCCACAATGTACGGTGCTTATCAGAGCGTTGGGTGAAAAGGGACTTGGCTCGTCTGAGCCTACCCTGTCAAGTCAAGCTAGAGCTCGGTTACACCGTTACAGTTACTGTGACGGCTTGCTATATTATAGCACGAGCGCGGAGGACACTCCGCGGGTGGTTGTTCCTCATAATGAGGAACTGAAGTATAGAGTCCTCTTTGAGGCACATGACGCCCCTACCGGGGGTCATTTAGGTTGGGATAAGACCTACAGCGCTTTAAGCGCTTTGTATTGGTGGCCCAAAATGTATAAGTGGTTTGGTGCATATATTCGCACCTGTGAAAGGTGTCAGAGGGTCAAACCCTCTGCAGACTCAGCAGCGCCTTTGGCAAGATTACCCGTTCCGACGGAGTGTTGGAAATCCATTAGTATGGATTTTATCTTCGGTTTTCCGAAGATAAGGCCGGTAAAACCGGCATATTGGTCTTTGTAGACCGTTTGAGCAAGATGGCTCACCTGGCGGCGGTGCCAGAGTCCATTGATGGACAAGGAACAGCGAAAGTGTTCCTAGCCCGTGTCTTTCGACAGCATGGTCTACCCGATTCCGTTGTATCGGATCGGGATCCCCGTCTTACGGTACAGTTTTGGGGGGCGTTGTTTAAGGTGCTGGGCACCAAGCTCCTCATGTCCACTGCGGATCATCCGCGGACGGACGGACAAACGGACGCGTTAATCGCGTTGTGGATGATATTTTCCGGAGTTTATGTCCGGCTTCTTCAAAGAGTTGGAGTGAGATGCTTCCTATGGCCGAATTTGCTATGAACAATTCGGTCCATGCATCTACGGGGCTTACCCCGTTTTACGTGAACGGATTAGTGAATCCAAGGGTTCCGTTGACGCCGCGTGTGTGTGCCCCAGGGCTTGAGGGGGGAGGATTCCCTGATGTCAGCCCTGTATCTGTGCGCAAGCACATTGATAAGTTTTTATCGACGCGTCTTAGTGTCTTACGACACGTTTGCGATGCCATGGCGGAAAGCCAAGACAAGCAAAAGGAACAGGCCGACCTCAAGCGTAGGAGTAACGAAAGGGCGTATAAAGTAGTAGAAAGTGTTTTATTAAACGCTAAGACCCTTCCTACACATGCAGTTTCGAATATGTCAAGAAATAAACTGCGCCCCAGGTTTGTGGGGCCTTTCAAGGTGCTAGCCCGAAAGGGCTTTGCGTACACCTTGGATATTCCGAAAGCGATGCGTACGCATCCAACCTTCTACGTAGGTATGCTTAAGCCATACCAGAACCCGGAGGCGGGTCCCATCTTGGAGGGGGTTGGAAAGGAAGGTAGCCATAAGAGACGTAAGACACGACAGGGTGGAGGAAGTCCGACAGGGCAAAAATGTGACCACGAAGCTCCGCAACGGTCGACTCGAGAGAGCCAAGCCGCTTCTCGAAGCGTTCAACTGCATCCCACTTATCGCGGAGACGTGTATATCATGTATGTGGTGGCTCTGTCGATCACAGCGCTCGCGAATTTCACGTCGCAATTGCGCGACCTCCTCCTCCAATTCTCGATATGGAGGGTACTCGACATTACCATGTGAAGCGTCTGATGTCGCGACGCCATCATCGGGGTCAAACCCAATATCTGGTGAAGTGGAAGGGCTTTCCACATTCACAGAGTTCGTGGGAGTCCGAGACTCCCTTGCGGCAGGATTTCCGTGACGTCGTTGAATCTTTCGAGCGGTAGAATCCCGCTGCAGGTCGACGACCAGAGGGGAGCGAGAAGCCCCTTCACTCCCAGTAGTTGGGAGTTCGCCGGAGGCAGATGTGATGCTCACAGTGTTCTCTGGCACGGAGTTGGGGGTAGGAGCGCTGGCATAGTGCGTGTGATAAGGGCACGTAATAGCCCCATCGCTTTGGCTCAGGCAAACGCCATGCGCAACGCCCTCTTCACCCGAACATCACCGGGGGAAAAGCTGTCGTGCAGCTGAGTAAAGCTAGGGAGAAGTTTCTCCCTTTTCGCCCAAGCGCGGAATTTATTTTCTGCATCTTCGGCATTTTCTCCCGGAGAAAGAACGATAGGAACCTCGCGGAGGTTCCCAACAGGGGCACCCTGTGCCTGTCTGTCGAGGCGCTCTCGGTATGAGACTCTAGTGAACTGCTTCTGCGCGAGCAGTTGTTCCCGGAGTTTCTCCCGGCGTTCGCATTGATACGGCTGTTCAGCCGCAGGTACAGGAGTATAGAATGCTAAACCATTCCTTACCATATTCCTAGCCCACTTTGGGAGGTCACGAGGACCCTCAAAATTATATGCCGCCCGTGGCGGGCGTTTGGGGGCGCGCAACGCAGCCTTTCGTGCCTGTGCGTCAAGTTGGGCTTCTTGAGCCGCATCCAACTCAATGGTGATGATCGCCTTCGGCGATACGGATGTATCATCCGACGTGGGCAGGGGTGGCGCACTAGCTAGTGCATTTTCCCCACGTGTGGGGAACGGATTGGGCTCCCGACATCGCCGTTCGGCGTTGTCGGAGCAGTCAGCCTTTGGGGAGATATCCCCAAAGGCATCCACCTCCGAGTTATCGGAATAGTCTACCTCCTCTTCTCGAGGAGAATCGTCAGCACCACTAAAGGTGCTCATGGTAAGCCAGAAGTTCTGGCAGTTGGAGTTATCCAACTATAATTGATTTATTGCGTAAGCAATAGTCTTGATGGGGGAGTATGTAACAGGGTTACATTTGGTTATGTTATGTACGTAAGTGCACTACAATTAAGGTCAGTATTGACCGGTCCGAAAGGTTTGGACCTATTGGTTATTTTAACCAATCAGGGCAGGAGCCCTTGGTGGAGGCGTGGCAGCCTGCCACGTGTTGGTACACAGCTGGTGTATATTACGTTTCGGCTAGGTACGAATGGAGTAAGTTCTACTTAGTATTACATATAGTTTACATTAGTTTGATTATATTAGGCTAATTATATATTAAGAGATAACGTCTAATATGCCCCTGTTTTGACCCAAAAATTCTAAAATGCCCCTCTTCTTAAAAAAAATCCTAAAAATGCCCCTGTTTTCGCGGCGCCCTCCAATCGCTAAATTTAAGGCGACTATTTAATGAAGAGATAAAGTCTAATATGCCCTTATTTTGGCCCAAAATTCTCTTTGCTAGATATATTAGGGGATGTTGGGACGTCATCCAAACGTCAAACGCTCACCCCCTTTGCTGAAGGAGGTTTTCATGACGCCGTCACAATAGAAAGATCAAATGGGATGAGGAGGGGTTGCAAATCGACTGAATCGGTTATATATTTTCAAGGATACTCTACGTAGTGCTAGAAGAACCACGCTTCATCTCTCAACTGCATGAACCAATACATAACAGGCACACTGTCAAAACGGACACAACGGATACGCATTTTTTTGTCTGACCATTTGCAGAAGTAGTGATCTTCAGACCAGTGAAATAATGGATGGGACTACATAGTTGGCGCATGTACTCAAGCGTAAGGCGCCGATAGGCAAGACATCGACGGAGAAGGATATAAGTTTATCGAAATCGTTTTAAGCCACAATAAGCATGAGCTACTGTCAAGCACGCACGAGCTACTGTTCAAGCGAACAGCCATGTGGGAAGGTAATCAGCGGGCCACGAAGATTGGAGCCGCCAGGCTAACGAATGATATTGCCCCAACAAATTTGTGCACGTTAGAGTATGGAAGTTGTTTCTCAGTAGCAGTGCGCCCTACATGATTAGTGTAGGGCGGCGCACAGGGAGCAAGTAAGGAAGAGGAAGTTTTAGTCTTAAGGAAAGTATATAAGCTAATGTTTCATTAAATAGTCGCCTTAAATTTAGCGATTCGAGGGCACCGCGAAAACAGGGGCATTTTAGGATTTTTTTAAGAAGAGGGGCATTTTAGAATTTTTGGGCCAAAACAGGGGCATATTAGACGTTAACTCATATATTAAATATACATTCAGTTTACAAATAACACTAAGACTGCTAGGCGCACGACCTCTACCGGTCGCGCGCACAGTGAGGGTTGTAGTGTAAGGGAATAACTTCCCCTAGCTACCCCCTTTCTAAGGGAAGCCTTGTTTCAAGGCGTTAGTTAACTCTAACTTGTAAACAAAGAGAAATCTTGGCCCCGAGTAAGAGAGCGATCTCTTACTAAGCCCTTTTATATGGGCGTATCGGCTAAGTAGCGGCATATCGCCGCTTTAGGAAAGTCTTCCTTTGTGCGATAGCCGCACCGTGCGTGTAAGCAACGGCTCCAGAATGCGCTGGGCGTAAACAGCAGTTGCGCTCCGACCTAGCGGAAAATGAGAAGAAATCGAGTGTAAAACAAGACCGGCTAAGTGAAGACGATGACACCATATAATCTGGATGAAACCTCAGGAAAATCCCGTCTCAAAGACTAGCAAAACAGAAAAAAAAGCCGGAGGCACCAATAGAAGACTTAAAGACAAAGCAGAAGGGAAACAGAAGGCGGGACCTGAAAAAATTATCCGGAAAGATAAAACTAAGAACCGTTACTAACGAAATGTGTTAATAAGACAAGTGTAAAAGGCGGCTCAAAATTTTGTTGGAATTGCCGTAATCATGACCGAACAGCAAACTGAATAATGCCCAAATGTGGCTTTTTAACACCGCATCGCACAAACTACCGCCAGTTGAAAGCGATATCAGCACATAATTATGAACACCTTTCTCTGATTCAGGCGGTGACTGTAATTGGAATCGATTACACAATGCCAAAAAATAGGTTAAATCCAATTGGAACATTTAGGTTGCTTCAAAGAGAAATTGGGTATATCATTTTGATTCTAAGACGACATAGAGTACGACTAGAATGGTCCTAGCCGAACGCCAATTTGGTGTCACTCTATAGGGGTTCCTACATGTACCTACGAGGTAGTTTAACGCGCTTATACAACATACGCCCTGACATGTAAAAAGTGCTCGAGACTAAGAACCTGGAAGACAATCAAATTTATTGACAAATTTTGAAGAATTTCAGTCCTTTTGTTGACGCCATCAAAGCCCGCGATATCACACAAAAAAATTTAGTCCGAGATATCCCGTACAGGTGGAACGGAGAACTTTTCCTGCGATGGCTACTCGAACTAGAGACTGCCGTTGTGTCACGAAATATAAATGCACCCAGATTACAGCTACAGTTTCCCCTTAGATGCCTCGGCAGTCGCGAAAGGCATCTGCTTTTAAAGACCTGCAAGGTAATAAGGGTTTAAAAATAGCTCGTCTTTAAGCCTATTTAAAATGAGATCAGATGTGGATCTGAATTTTTCCACCTGCGACGAGGTTAGCTGGACCTTTAGGTTTATTCGCAGAAGTCACAATACTTGTTTTAAAATAATAACTATTGAAGGTGAAATTCTGGACGAATGTATCTGTTCATGAAGGGACTGAATAACGGTAACGTCAAGCAGTATATCTTCCAGCATCAGCCGAAGATTTTCAAGGATAATCTATCTTCTAAAGCATCCAGGAAGATTTTAGTAGACGGGCATCCACCCACGATACTGGTGGCAGTTAAAGAGGAAACGATCCCTTCGAGTTTAACGTGCAGCAACAGGCGGAGCACAGTGGTGAAGGCATTTTACCTTCGCTGTACCACAACCAAGACACGGAGGAAAAAAACCATATCAGTTGCGGTAGCTTCGACACCGAAGCAATCGAAGTAATATGATAAATCTTCGCAGCAAAAGATGCGCAAGAATGGGACACTCTGATCATGAGTGCATGGCACCGCGTCCGGGGTCACGCAGTATGTGGACGGGTGAGTCCTCTTGAAAAAGTAATCAACAGTGGATACTATCTCTTGGCTCGAGAAAATGTGAACACACACTAGGTAGTGCGACCCTTGTTTCATATTCTGATACAGGGCATGTAGAACGATAGGCACAGGCGGGACATTTTATCGGCAATTTGTGCATGGTGATGCGAAAAACGCATCACCTAGAAATTTAAGCCACGTGGGACCAATAGGATTTAGTATTTAAGGCATACGGTTTATTCAAAGTTCGTGCGTTTTTTTAGAAACCGGTATATCAAACAATTTGTGTGAGTACAAAAAATTTCAGCGTCGCTAAATTTCGAGGAAGTGAAAACTCATTGTCAATCCTGTTAGCACAAGGTGTAACCCTGACTATAACAAAGCGTGTCATTCGCACTGGAAGACATATCTTTCGATGATGAATTTATCGTCCTTGAACTAGATGATGAGTTAAAGGAAAATGAATTCAATATTATCTTGGGTATCCCATGGATATCCAAGCATAAACAGACGGTCGATTGGGACGCCTATCGATTAGGGAAAATACCCACAGTAGGCAGTGGCCACTTGGAGGAGGAAACGGGTCAGACGAGCTCATCTGACCTAATCGGATATCGTTCGGATGTACAACGTCCTAACGCAGAGATCGGATAAGTCTAACGTCTAGTAACCCTCCAAACTTGAGCTTAACCGACTGCATTGTCAATGATAAACCAGTGTTTAGAACTTTGAAGCGCAGAGCTGGGAGTTGCTTAAAGCAACATTCTCTTATCTTGACGTGTAGGAATGCGCTGACGTTCCAAAAGAAGTTCACGGGAGCTTTTGAAAGATAAAGGTACTCGACATGAGATAGACCTCGTGCCAAGCACAAAAAAAAGTTTGCGTCTTGCGACAATGGCCTTTATCGTGGAATAAATTGTAGAGTTCTTTGAAACTTGCCGTAACCACGCCATGTGAAGGAGCAACCTCACACCGCACACCACCACGCCCTCTGTTTTAACAATTCCACAGGAGGCTGGCAGATTGTTTATGATTACAATAGCTAAACGCAGCAACGGTATCGTCTCAAACGCTAAAGCCAAGGAAAGATGCCATCGGCGTTTGTTGTGTAGAAACTTAAAAATTTATTATTTCCACTCAATTACAACACAAGAAGGCTATAAATTGGTCCTTCTTGCTTAACTTCCCAGGTTATTAATACTAACGTCCGAACCAAAACTTAACCAAACACGTTATGGAAACACTTCTCAATATTTTCAGACTGCCCCAATCTAGTGGCCCCAGAGAACGGTTGTTTCTCCCACCTAGCTACTCACGTAAATACGCTCTGGTATTAAACCTTGTTTTTGTATAGGAGCGAAAAAGAAGGATTGCTGGAAGGTTTCAAGAGACTGTTGTGCTAGAGGGAATTCGAATCTAGTAAGCATTACCAAATCCTATATCTAAGTCAAACACTTCTCTTTCCTACTACTTCTTGGTTACTTAAGCGTTGACTCCAATACTTGACAGTTACTTCTAAGACCTTCCATAATTCAATTGGTCGCGAGACGGCCGCCAGGGTCACTTCTGATTTGTTGAAAATATTCATCTAAAATTCCAAATTTACACCAATCATAATTCACTCAGTCGAGAGACGGCCGGCGTGAGACGGCCGCCGAGGGTTGCTTCTGATTGGTTGAAAATCTTCATTCGAAACTCCAAATACACACCAATCATACTTATCCTCTCCATAATTCAATCAGTCGCGAGACGGCCGCCCAGGGTCGCCTCTAATTGGTCGAAAATGTTCACACACAATTCCAATACTGAACAAATTGAGACCAGAAAGCTACTTCACCACAATCGCCCCTTGCGTAACTTCAGCGTAAGCGAGCAAAAGGCACGAACACAAATACTCGTTAAATGCCTCATCTCAGATAATCACGTGCAGAATCTTCATTCATAATCGTGGAAAACCCCGGAACATCATTTTCCTCGCATATGTTTATCATTTTCTTCCAAGTGCTTTCTTGTTCAAAAACATAGCGAGACGCGACTATAAAAAGATATTCACGGGATCTGCTGAGAGTTACCAAAGATCTTTAAGGGTATCCTTCCAAGAATCGTAGTGTATGCGATCGAACCATGGACACAATAACATTATCCGCCTAACGACCTTGACTAGAATTGGTAGTAGCCAACTCAATATCCAAACATTCGTCGTACGCATAACCCATGTGTCGTAAATGCTTCTGTACTGCCGTGACTTGTTTTTGATATGGCGAAATGATTAACAGTGATTTCCTAGTGGTAGTGTTCGTTCTTCGCTGCTCAGTTTCCAGCCTGACGTGTATCTTGTCCAACAAGAATATAACAATCGCCAGTTCGATAACATTTTCATGTCTGTATTCTTGACGTTTAGTGTCCTCCACCCATTCTTGAGAACTAATCCATACGACCCGATTTTCTTTGATACTTAGCCTCCTAGAAGGGTCAAGTTCGACTGTTTTGGATCAATCTGTTACTTCCATACTGCCGAAACACAATGAATACAAATAATCCGGTGATGTAACCGCTCTATCTCGAATAGTATATGGATAAAACACTTGTAACAGTCTCGTAATTTTCGGATGGCTCCTGCATTCTGCAGTCATGGTGATCCCAGGAAATACAGGTGATAATTTGTGGATTGAGCGAAAGTGTTCTGTGGAGTGTAACAACCCCCAGGTTTTTTTGTGACGACGAGCACCACTGTAAAACCGATGTCTCAACTTTTCATCCATAGGAGAATATGCAAAAATCTGATAAGGACCACCCACTGATACAAGAACCTCTACCTTTGGTTTAATGGCCTGTAATAATGCCACTTCTGCTGTTTGGGCGCCTTAATCAGTAATAATCACATTGTAAGACACCGTTCGAAAATCCGTTCGCCCTAATTGTGCCAAGGTAGCAACAATTACACGTGATTTTTCCAATGTTTCCTTCTCCTTGATCCTTACTCTCACAGGGATCTCCTTTCGAATCATATGACCCTCCAATGAATGCCGCTCTTGCTGCAATATCTCCGAAAAAAACCTTTGTCGATAGTCTTCAGCATCCGGTAGTAACATAGTACCCGTTATCTCTCCAAACGCACTATTTCCTGGTCCTGTATCGCCTTGGAATCCATCAACCTTTCCAGATCCTCATCGATAGCTACATTAGTCTTCGAAACGATATCGATTCGAAAATGTGGAAACACTGCTAATAATGTTAACACAATAGCAGTAATAGTAGAAGTTTTCCCACATCCGTAGGGATCAAGGGCTAGAACAATTCCTTTTGTCTCCACCGCTGCTCGCATTACTTTCATCTTGTCAGTGTCTAACGTGTGTTTAAATTCTTTATACACACGTGTCTGTTCCATCTTAGCATCACTGATGCGTCCCTCAACGACTCAACAGTCTCTCTTCTAGTCATTAATTGTAACAATGAAGATGGCTTCTCTCTAGTCAATTTATCCACCGTGCTGAATCTTCTGACATAATTAATAATATTGGCCATGGGTAACCATCGTAGTAGATGTTTCTACTTATTCCACTAGCGGTGAATAGAATAATGTATCGGAATCCAATGGAAAATGCTATTCCACAATCCAAAAACTTAAGCCTATTGTGTCGTAGGATACAAAGTCTTCCATAATCCCATCTCCTCAAGCTAACTGTACCTGTGGTTACATGTTCATTCACGATGTCTCCGGTTACATACATATATAATACCCCTCTCATTAATGGCATGAAATGGTCGGTGCCATGATCGTTGTCGTAGGTCTTCCATCGTTTGGCTAGACACTGCCCAACTCCGTAAGATGAAACATGAAGCTCCATGTTTGACACAACATCTTCTGTATCCCACTCGTATTGCATCGGATTGGTAACGCGAACTGCTTCTAAATGTGTTATTTAACACATAGTGAGAAGTTATTCATTCACAGATGTGAAATTATCCATGTGTACCTCCCGAAATTTGAAATATAGTCAATGCCTACATTTTCCTCGATAGTTAAATTGTGGTATAGTTACGTCATACTTCAGACAACACAAGTCATTTCTGCAAGGTCCGTAACCACCACCCCAGCTCTCCCGAAGGAAGACCACTAAGGATTCTGAATCTTTTAGCAATAGTGTAGCCACGAATAATACAATTCTTGCATATTCTGGACTGATTGATTTGAATTGTTGTCTTCCACAAAGCTCTCTGTGTAAGTCCAAAGACTTGGTTTCACTAAGAATAGTTCCTGGGTCAATAGTGATTCTATCGACCTCCTGACACCATTCTCTTTCAACATCTGACATAGGTGTTATCTATCGCCTTGCGGTTGACCAAGTTTTCCATCTACCACGCCACAATAACTCTGGTCGATCTGTTGAGACCCAACCATCAGCGAACTTGTACTATCGATATTAGTCTGCCCTATGAGGCATTGTTCAAGACGCCTCTGCATTAACATCAACCATTGGAGTGAGGTGAATCAAGACTTCTCCACATAACTCATCATGTTCACTCTCTTCAGTTGTAGATAGCTCAACATCTTCCGTGGTACTTTTTCCAATGCCTCACAACCCTTATTAAATGAAAACTAATCTTCTCTACATACCAAGTCCTCCTCATCACCATTACTTGCACGGGACTCCGAATCTTCTGTTGAATCGATTAAATTAACCACCATTGGAAGATTTGACTTTTCCTCTTCATCACACTCTGCAATGCATCTAATGGGGCTCCCATCGTCTGTCCACCCATAGAGTTAAGTTTCTTGGTCGCCACGGTGTGATGCTTCAGATCTGCAACTTCTACATTTACATCCTTTCTGGCCATTAATGATTGCTCTATTTGATGCGATGTAGACTCGATTAGCTTCTCTGACTTGTATTCCTCTTCTGATCCCAATCTCTTGTTCTTGGACACTATTTGATCATTATGACTCTGTTCTTCATCATTGTCCACAATACTCCCTTGTTCCGATGAAGACATTGGCTGTATGAATTAGTGTTTGGTTCTGTTGAAGTATCATTAAGTGATGCGTGTATGCAGCCTGGCATTAGGTTGCATACAGACTTCAAGTGATGCGCGACCATTGTGGTCATTTTCGCATTTATGCATTTTTGGTACTTATAATTTTATCTTTATATTAAGTTTTAGATTAGGTTCTTGAGTACGCATTTATAATTAGTATATCTTTTACCTTTTAAGACGCATACATCCTGCCCTCGTACGCACCTACCCTGATCAGGTAGGGCGCGCTTCTTTCTAAGAAATCTCCATCCCAACGGCAGTCAGGCACTAACGGTCTGAACTGCCATTAAGGAAGTTTACACGTTCCCCCACTCGTGTCAATTTCCGACAGGTTATGAGCCCAAGGGGGCACTTAAGCGCATATAAACTTTAAGATATTACTCAAGTTACGTACTTGGCGTTGGCTATTACGTCAGGACGGTCTCCTGGATTGTTTGGAGTTTGTTTTTTGATAATGTTGATTGTTTACGCTGGTGATTGCGCTACTATCGCGGTATTTTTTGGTTTCAGCGTCTATTTGCTATAGACGAGGGCGAGCCGTTCGATCCTGAGGGCGCGCTGAAGGCGCTTTTTACTACAGTTCGGAAAAAATGAACGATCGTTTGAACCAAATGGAGGGATATGGGTTTCAAGGCCTCGGTCGAAGAGTTTCGCCAGCTACGGTGAATGATTCACCGGTTGGAAGTGCACATTCACCTTTCCAAGAGAGTATTAAGAATTTTGCGCCATTTGGGGAGCGGATTACGCTTAACGATCTATCGTCAGACGAAGTCATCGAGAGAGAAGGTGCGCCTTACGTGGGAATGCCGTGAGAGCCACCTGGAGTGCCTGGTGGTATGCAAGAAGTTGGGAATGCGGCTGGAAATAACGGGAATCTGGGTATGCAGCCGCGCCCTTACAAGATTCCAAAGTTAACAGTGCAGAAATTTACTGGCATCTAGATTTACCCTGGTTTAGGACCCGGATTCAAGGACTGGGCAGATTTTCTTATGGAAGCCCTCTAGATGGCATAGATTTCGTCCGGATTTCGTGGACGGAGAGATTAAAAGTGAACAAGCTTGGTGAGTACCTGAACGGTGCGGCATTAAGGTACTTTCGTTCAAACATTGGCGTTTGGTGGCAGATTTCGCAGACTCTACACTACGTGCTAGATCAGATGTGTCATGCGTACAAGGTCACGATCTCACATCAGCAGGCGGCGCAGTTATTTTCTTGCAAAAAGGATTCAAGGCGATCGTGGAACGAGCATTTGCTTTACCTGACAGCGTTGGCGCGCGAGCGCGAGTCCAGTGAGAAGCTTATAGTGGAGAATCTCGTCAAGTATTCAGTGCCAAGCTTAAAGTATGCTATGATGACGCGTTATAATCCGTCGCTGACTGACTACATTATGCATACACAAGGGCTGGTGGCGTCGGCGCAGGAAGTCGAGGTAGACCACATAAGAAGCCGGAGAGGACCGAGGGTGAGCATGAACGCGGTGCAAGACAGCATAAAAGGCGGTTACGTGTTACGGTTGTGGAAGTAAAGGACATATTCGCCGGGATTGCAGAGAGACGCATGGATATTGGATAGCGGAGAGAGCCGTCATCTCGTCGGAGATGATACACTGCTGGAAGATGTGAAGACGATTGCAGATGGAATGAATCTTACATTACCTGATCGCAATTTTCTACAAGTCACGAAGATTGGAAACGTGCGTTTGCGGAGCATGGACAACCCGGACACGATAATAGCATTACAAGAAGTATACTATTCGCCGAAGCTAGCAAGAAACCTGATTTAGCTGGGCAAGTTGATGTAGAAGGGCTGTAATTGCATCAAAGTGACAAGATGGAAGTTCGTTTACGTGGAGATTTGCTGTTCACTGTGGAAGTTAATGGGTCCATTTTGACGGCAAACCTTACGACGACGAGACACATGAGTCAAATCGAGACGCTGGACACCAAGGAAAATCAACAAGTTACAAGAGAGTTGGCTGGAGATGATTTAAGGTTAGACGAAGCGGATTTGAATGCAGAAAATCAAGAAGGAGATGACATGGAATCAAGCGATGAAGTCTAGCCAGAACGCGCTGATGGTACAGTGGAGCAGACACCACGAATATCAAGTAAGGATAGCGAGAATACGAAACGTGTGACTCAAGAAACGTCAAAGTTCAAGGCGTATAAGGACACACTCAAGCGAAAGAATACAAAGAAGAAGTATGGAACGGAAGGAGCCGTCACTGGAGTGAGTGAAGAAGACACAAGGAGCGCAGATGTGCAGGAACACGCATTAGCTGTATACGCGGTGATAGGACCTAATGATGTGGGAATCAAGTCGAGATACCCGAAGGACTCTCGCAGATGCAACGAGGCGCACAAGAGGGACGACGCTTGCAAGTGGAAGGAGGCTGAAGAAGCAGAGTTGAGAGCATTACAGGACATGGATATCTGGGAAGTGGTGAGGTGCCCGGACAAGCGAGCCATACATACGAAATTGGTATACAAGACAAAGCTCAAGGCAGACGGGACCATTGAAAGATATAAGGCACGGCTGGTAGAGCGCGGAGATAAACAAGTCTATGGACGCGATTTTATTTTTACGTTTCGACGTTGATGGATTTAAGTAACGTCAAGGTAGTGTTGGCGATGGCTCAAGTGTGGAATGTGCCGGCGCGGCACGGAGATGTTCCAAGCGCATATTCGAAGACCCATACCGAGAAGAACTTTGAAATTTTATTGAAGATAACCCAAGGCATGACGATTAAAGACGAAGTTTTACGAGATTTTGAAGTGGACTCTACTAAGTGTTTGGCTTTACGATTGAAGAGGAACTTATACGGACTAAAAAGAGCTGGGCGCATATGGTACGAGCTGTTGCGCAAGACACTCAATGATTTGGAGTTCGAGCAATGCAGACAGACACATGCTTATTTTCGAGAAAAGATGTTGAATGTATTGTGTTTGTTGGAGCTTACGTTGACGACTTACTGGTAACAGGGACGACAGTGCAGCTAGTTGACAAGTTTTTTGAGAAGATGCAGATACTTGAATTGAAAGATCTTGGACGGTGGAGAAGTTACTTGGTATACGTATTGGTGGAAGTCAAAACAGTGGATACACGATGGATCAAGAACAGATGATTGATGATTTATTAACCAAGTACGTTAAACATTCCTTCTAGTTGGGCTGAATGTAGGTCAAGGGTTACTACATGGTAATTCCTGCTGTTTCTAACATTTTAATTACTAAGCTTGAAGATATAGGGCTGTTTTTATAAGTACAACGATATTAGAACAATCAGGCATTCCTGAACTAAAACCACAAACTAATTATCACAATATGGAGCACGCTTATCCCGTGCAATTACCGATTGTTGACATTAAGACGAAGGCGTAGACGACAATTTCTTGCCCAAGACAGCAGCAGAAGGTGTTCCGACGCAGAGAATTTTTCAATCGATAGTTGGAATCTTGCTATGGATTTAAAGGTGTACCAGACCAGAAATTTCGTTTGCAGTTCACAAGATTACAAGACGCATGCACTCACCGAATCATGGCGACTACAAGTTAGCGAAGAATATTATGCGGTACCTAAAAGGTTCGAAGGAGCTCAAGTTACGCTTGGAGTGTAAATCAAGGAGCAAGGACAGTTTTCAATTTGTTGTCTACACAGATGCTGATTTTGCAGGTGACAGACAAGACAGGAAGAGCGTAAGCGGTTGCGTGGTTTTCTTTAACAGCATCGTTGTTGAATAGAAATGCAGAAAACGAGGTGCACTCGCGTTATCTACAGCAGAGGCGGAGTTTGTGGCAGCTGCAGTTGGCGGAAAGGAGATATTAGGCTTGAATGAGTTGCTGGAGGAGATTGGTCTCAGGTGGAGATGCCGATTCTTTTGCGCATGGACAATCCAGCGGCAATCAGGCAGATGGAGGACGAAGCAAATGGTGCAGCATCCAAGAACGTGGATGTGAAACTCAAGTTCCTAAAGGACTACGTCAAGCGCGAAGCAGTGAGACCACTGCACGTGGTCAGTAATGATATGATCGCGGATCTTCTGACGAAGCCACTATGTGCGGTCAAGGTCTCACGCTTGCGCGCCAAGATTGGTTTGGGATGACGAGTATGAAAGATGTCACGATGATCGCGGAAGGAGTGTTGAAGTATCATCAAGTTATGCGTGTATGCAGCCTGGCATTAGGTTGCATACAGACTTCAAGTGATGCGCGACCATTGTGGTCATTTTTGCATTTATTGCATTTTTGGTACTTAGGAATTTTATCTTTATATTAAGTTTAGGTTAGGTTGTTAAGTACGCATTTATAATTAGTATATCTTTTACCTTTTAAGACGCATACATCCTGCCCTCGTGCGCACCTACCCTGATCAGGTAGGGCGCGCTTCTTTCTAATAAATCTCCATCCCAACGGCAGTCAGGTACTAACGGTCTGAACTGATTAAGAAACTTTACACGTGCCCCCACTCGTGTCAATTTCTGACAGGTGTTGTACAGCTTATTCTTTAGTCGGATGCGTCTATGCCTAATTCCACTTTCTGTTCTTGGCATGTGCTTACGTCCGGTTCTTCTTGCGACGTCATGCAAATTTTTAGCAATAACTTTTGCATCCACATTTCATCGCTGCTACAAATATATCATCTTCTCGTTTTGTCCTCTTCCTGCTCTTTTCTTTAGGTGTAAGTTGAATCCTTTCTTGGTCCGGTGGTGTCTGGGTTTTGCTTTTCTCGGGACGACGCAATATCCGCATCTTCTTTCGTATAGCCTCTATAGTGCGTATCTTCTTAGATTGCGGGAAATTTACTGGATATTGCTCAACTATTTCTGCGGCAGTAGCTTCCTGTTCTATCATACTTGTCAACCATTTCATTTAAGTCTCCTCCCACTCAACACCCCGTTGTCGTTTAACTCCCATTCGCCCTAACTTGGATATGACCCTTTCTTAGTCCTTTTGGTCCATCCTTTTGCGTGGCATTGCTGATTGTATAAGTCATATATATCATGAACTGAGGTTTTCTGACTTTCTCTTGCACGTTGTATCCTCATTAACTCTCCCTCTTCTTGGAGGTCCATGGTGGAATAGTTATCGATGCTAGTGCAGTTATAATTGTTGAGTCGCTCTTTTCTGGGGGTATATTCTCACGGATGGAAGCATCTTCCTTGTCGCTCTCCGCCTTGTCATCTACTTGTCCTACCAATATCAAGCTTAATAGTGTCTCTATCATATCCGTGTTGTCCATCTTGCGTTCTCGTTGAAGTCGTAATCAATCACATATGATGTCTTCTTCTTTTAACGAGTTTACCTCCACGTTAACTCAACTTGGATATAATGTCCGCGTCTGGTAGATGTTTCACTGGCCAATTTCCTGTGTTGACTGTTTTGGCTGAGACTGCGTTTGATGGCCCTAATTTAGCTGGTTTCTCTGGTAATCAATTGGAAATAGTATCCAGTAACCTTCAATTGGTGGAAACCTCTACCGAAAATTCAATATTACACCAATCATACCCAGACCCTCAAATTTAATCGGTCATGAGATGGCCGGCGCGAGACGGCCGCCCATGCAAGCATCTGATTGGTTGAAAATTTCCACTTAAACTCCAATAATACACCATTCCCACTCGGACCCTTCATAATACGATCGGTCGCGAGACGGCCACCCATGCTTGCACCTGATTGGTCGAAAATTTCCACTCAAAACTCCAGCATCACACCAATCCCACTCAGATCCTCCATAATCCAATCGGTCGCAAAACGACCGACCATGCTTGCATATGATTGGTTGAAAATCTTCACCTCAAGAACAATTCAATGTCACTCCAATTCTCAACATTCCGTGTTCACTCTTCACAGGTAACGCGCGCGCTCTCATGACCTATACATGGACTCTGACCTCCAGAATAATCGCCATATGTGACACATTCTTTAGATATTCTTCCATCCCCGGTAACTCAACCTCTTTTTCTTCCTTCCTGGATAGATGTCATATTTTTAATGCAACAGGTAGCTCACTCACTTGCTTCGTCAGACTTGTAATCCAATTTATAATATCTGGTCCTGCCCCCCATGTCGTACGTCCTCGTATGTCCTTATTGTGTCGAAGCCCACCTAATTATCTTAAATTCTGCTTTTTTCTGTGTCCCTTTGACTGTCGTACAGGTTTTGCACCTTAAGCACCTAAATTGGCTCTCTTTGTAAGGCTATCATTGGCACTCAGTTTTGTTGCCCCATGGATTATTTTCCTACGTAACATCTTGTGACTCTCCGTACAGGTTTTTCATCTGTTGGACCCCTTCAGGTATCTCTTCATACGGTTGCCTTCGATGCACGGGTTTCTTCGTGTTATGTTAAAATAGATGTACAGGTTTTGCACCTTTGGGACCTTAACAGGTATCTCTTCGTACCATCTTGTCGATGCCGTACAGGTTTCACACCTTTAGGAAATTGATAGGTTTCTCTTTGTACAATCTCATTCTTATGCGTTTCTTCGTGTTATCGTATGCCGGGCGTACAGGTTTTGCACCTTTAGGACCCTAGGGGTATCTCTTCGTACACGTTTCTTCAATACAATACATCTTATTACTAATTCATGGAGAACTCAAAGGCTCACTCTTCATATTACCATCGTCATAGTCAACCATATTGCATCAATAAAATTAAATTGCGAAGTAATTTATCCACATGCTCCAACAAATTCCCAGTTCTTGTTTAAACATGTATCTTTGTTTTGTATTCTGCTTTCTTTTGTTATGACACCTAATCCAACCGAATCGGGTCCGCATTCTACTCATCACAACCAACCTGGGTTCGTGATAGGGATGTACTACATCTTCAGTGGTTTTTTCTTAATTGTTTTCTTTTTCTTGCTATTTTCTTGAATGTCGTGTTATTTTTTCTCCTTTTACTTCTTTTCCTTGTGTGGCTTCTACAATTCAGCCTCCCCAGTATCCTTTTCTGCTGTCTGAGCTGCATAGTGAAGATTCTCCCAATCCCGCCTTGTGTCAGTCTCGTATAGTAAAGCGGTACATGAGAGATTATCCTCTGGTTACCAAGTCATCTCATCGGTGTCTTTCCACTTGACATAATATTCCTTCGTCTGACGTCCGTTCCTTGTTCGCTGTTTGATTCGACAATCCACAATGCACCCACCTCCAATTAATCATCTCGACCAGGTTCATACCACGAATCTTTTGGAAGTAGCGCCTCATCCAAATCCAGAGTGTCCTCAATCTGAATCTTCTCCCGGGGTCGTCTCATCTTATCGATATATGGTTTCAACCTGACAATATGCACCAGCGGGAATATTTGACTTTCAGACACAACCACATACGGTCCATGCCACAAATGCGCCAACTTTCTTACCAACCCTGGCTTAACCATATCGTGGTACAGCCAAACTAATTAACCAGGTCGATAAGCAGTTCTGGTGGATGATCATACATTGGATGCGACTGCTTCGTTATGATATTGGGCTCGGTCTTTCATCACTTGTTCTTGTATAATAGCAGCCTGTACTTTCACTCTCAGATGTATTCCCGTTGCCGCTAATCTCCATTCCAATGCGTCCTTTTCTGTGATAGATGAATCCTTGGGTGATATCACTGCTTTTTATGTGGTTCTGGGTTCCTAACAATGCACCAAATAAAACAGAGTTTGATGATGTTGAAGATCCACTGAAGTATTCAATGCAAACTACAACGGAGCCACGTATTCATCCCAATCTCTTCGCTCAGGATCCGTTATGTAACATTTGATTGCCTTGATCACTATTTGCCCCGATCTTTCTTGGTTACCGTTGTCTTGCGGTCGATATGCTAACGTAGGGCTTTGCTTCTGCTTTAGCATTCGATTAAATCTCCTGAAAACCGAGCTCATAAATCTTGGATCTCTATCATGTCTCAACATTTCTTGGGCTCCAAATCTCTTATAAACTCCCACCATATATGCTTCTGCTACATCTTTTGCTGTTGTGGTGCTCATAGGAATCAGGATTACATATCCAGAGAACAAACATAAGAAGAACAATAACGCCTCATGCCCCATGGTAGTCTGTGGTAAGGGCAATGAAAAATTCATTGCTAAAATTTGAAATGGTCTGGATGCCACAATATTTCCACTAGTGCGCCCCTGGTATCTTGGCCTTCCTTTCGCGGTGGTACAATCCTCACCCGCTGCAACATAGTTTTCAATATGGGCATACATCCCTATCCAATAATGTTTGGATCTCAACCGAGCGTAAACTTTTCCAACTCCTTGATTTGCCCCGCTACCAACTTCCACATGATAATCATGTAATAAATCTTCCTGTAATATGGTCGGTACCACCAATCGCCACACATATTATCTGGTTTTATCTTGGTCTTTTGAGACATAATACAGGACACCTTTATTATCCAACGCATAAGTGAGCGCATGCTGATCTATCCTTTTCCATTCACTGGCGGAATTTATCCTGTCATCATCTCCTCGTAAATATGACATAACCTTGCTACACCACTGATCATGTGCCTGAGCTGTTCCCACTCGTTCAACTCTGATAGCTTGCGCAGTTTCATATGGATCTTCTTCTGTCTCATCTTTATGCTCTTCAGATTTAACAATATCACCTTCCGCAGAGTATGAATCACCATTCTTGTCCATCCCTTGTCCAAAATTAATATTTTCCTTGTGCTGAGGCTGTCCATTAGTTGGATTTTCCATACTCCGAGTGAGTAAAAATATGTGTGGTGATGGATATCCATAATTCTACCAGATGTCATTTGTTTCATGACAACTTGATATTCATTACTGGAATTACCGCCATACTATCCGGATACTTTCCCGGTTGTATGTTGGATACTTTATACCCCAACCTTTTTTGGGACCTCATCTGCAGTGGCTCTTGGATACTTTCTACCCCAACCTTTTTTGGGACCTCATCTGCAGCAACTCTGGCAAACGATTCCACAGCTGTAGATCTGCTTTTCTCTGATGACTAATAATTTTCCCTGCCTGCCGCTCTTTCATGGCACACTGTGTTAAGAAATCGGCTGTTTGATTGTACGTGCGCGCCACCTGTACCAAACTGACTGCTTCCAACATCTCTACCAGTGAGCGCACTCGGCCTAACCAGACCAATAATGATGCATGGTTGCAGCGTATATCTCCATTAACTTGTCCAATTACCAGGATAGAATCCCCACACACAATTTCCTTCTTCATGTTATGGTCTTGCTCTAGTTGTAACACATGGATTAATCCGTGATACTCGCTTTAATTCACGGTAACGTTATCTTGAATTCCATATTCTGCTGCTACTACAACCCAAGTAGGTAGTTCCTATACGATCATACCAAAATCCCCTTTCGGATCATTCTTTATCCGCACCGCACCATCAAATGATAAAACATATCCAATGTATGACGATGCAAACTAGGAATTGGTTTTAATGATCGGCACATCTTTTAATGTTTTCAGCGGAGCAATATTATCCAACACTTCATTCATTTTCTCCACAGGCACTATAGAAGTTGCTAATAACGCAGGTAATACCACAGCCTCATGATCTATTCGTATGATTTCCAACGACCCTGGAGACAACATTACTGCCCAATGAATTCCTCTGCCTGTTAAACTTTTCGATGTGAACAGCCTCGCATCGTAGATTATCTTGCATAAACCGTTATATGTTGCCCGAACAAAATATGACTGGGATTATGTAGCATCTTGAACAACACCAGCATCTCTTATACCTCGTCTCAGCATCTTTAAACACCTTACTGACGTAGCGCACTGGATGCAGTACTCCATAATACTCTTGACACACTGTTGCTCCAAACGCCCATAATTTGTGTATAAAATTATACTCAATGGTTTCGACCGCTTGATGTGTCGTAACAATGGGGCATTCACCAGACGATTCTTTAGCAACAAAAACAACTTCTCAGCATGCTGCAATTGGGTACCATCTCCTAGTTGTAGCTCTGTTAACGCATACAGAGATGCCGCTAGCGTCGCAAAATTGTCAATAAAACTCAGAAAGCAACTACCGGTGAATCTTTGAAATCATTATGAAACACATCTTGAGTGATGGATACATCTGTCTCCAACACAGGTGCCTCTTCATCATCAGCGTCCATGACTTGCTTGTTGTCCAGCAATTTGCAAGTCACTACCATCTTCTGTGGTCGCCGTACAATTGTCCACAAAGCGTTATATACTATTCGCTGGTATATCTGAGGTGCATTTTTTAGACCTTGAGGCATCCGAAGCGATTCGAAGTGTCCTAAAGGACAAATAAAAGCCGTGATCAACCGAGCCCTCTTTGTCATAGGTATAGCCCTATATCCGCTTGCATTATCAATTGAACACAGCCATTTCAGCCCTTCGAAATTGTCCAACAAATCGTCAATCAAAGGCATGACATACACCATCGTCTCGTTTTCATTCGCGGCTCGATAATCAATGCACAACCGTATGTCCGTTTTATTCTTCTTGAGCACTATTACGATCGGTGATGACATAGAAGATTCTGAGTACCGAATTAGTCCTGCCTGTAATAAACCTCGTATAAATTCATACAACTTAGGCAGCAGTATAGGCGGTACTTTTTGTGCTCTCTGCACAATAGGTGCATTATCGCCAACATCCACATCGCAAACTACACCTCTAGCTGGCGGCGGTAACTCATTACCAGAACTTATAAAACCATCGGCATACTCATACAATAAAGTACGTAGATTATCTTGATCCCTGGCTCCCCTATATCTGCGATAGTCATATCACGTGGTTCCGTTGGGCATTTGTCCACCTCTGGAATGAGTGCTAGCTGTTCCTTCATAGCTTTAGCAGACATCTCAACTCCTTCATGTAAGTAGACTTCTCTCTCCAATTTCGTTTGATCCACCTTCATTGGATCTATTGCATCCATTACGTACACAGCAGGGGGTTTATATCCAACAGTCCTTACTGCATGTACATTGGTCCAGTTAATTGGCATGTTATCACTTCCCATAACTTGTTTATGCACTTGTAGATAATCTTCAGACGTCAAATCTGCTCGTGTCATCAATGGTAATGTTTTTTTCCTGGGAATTTGACAATTTCGATCCTTCATGTTCAAAATTACACCCGCTTTGACCTAACAATCTGTACCCAGTATGCTTAAGCATTTGTATCAATACTAGCAACCCACATCTCACAGTTGAATACCACTGATGAGCCTATGCGAAACTTGACTGTAGCCACACCTATTGCACCAATGGTACTATCCGTCACACCACAAAGCTAGTTGGAGTGTCAAACATCAGAACTACTACATGTAACTCCCGTGCCACATTAGATGCAAAACTGATATGTTTAAGCTGTTTGGATTCAATCGACTGCTGCCATCCTTCTCGCTCTCCCACATTTTTATCCACCAGCGTGACATATGCTGAAGTCTCTGTTACTCCATCACTTATCAACTTATCTTGTTTATTATATTCACCGGAAGGCTTGTTTTTTTCATTTTTCTTGAGTTTTTATCTTCTTGATCCTCGTCCAGAGTGAGTGATCCATTCATTCAACATGTATTATTTTTCTCGGTTTTCTTATTCACAGAGTGTCAACGGTGTCATTTCAACTTTACTTGACATTGCCCCCCCTTCCTCTTAATGGTGGTTGCAATGCACTGTGGGGTTAGGCGTTTAACTTCTACGCCACCTGATCCTTGTTCAACTCTCCCGACTTCCATTTATTGCGCATTTCCGCCATTTATTCAATGAACTTCCAGCAATACTTCACATCATGCTCAAAGTTGTCACAATGTTCACATTTCACCAATTTCGAGCAGTTGCTCTTTTCATGCCCCTTCCGATTACAGTGTTCGCATATCACACTACTGTCTGTATTGGCATTTGTTCTAGCCCTCGCACTTCTATCCTCGTACGTAGGTCGCACCCGCTGTGTTGCATACACCTCCCCACCTATCATGTGCACGCTAGGTTGTGGGTCTTCATACATCACATCAGCGTTATTGCGTGTAGCCGCTTTCTTTCCAGGTCTCATAAGACGCGCCTCATGTTTATTCAGCACCCTTTCTAGCTCATCAATAGTCGCAAAGGTGATATGCTGATACTGCATCTGTATCGTGCGATCATGAATAGTGTCAAAGAACTGTTGAATATGTTCTTCCAATAGTGAGGTGTTATACACATATCTAAAATCCATTCCCGCTCGAAACGCTGCTGCATTAATCGATAAAAATATGTGGTGGCCAGATCATCGTGCTTCTGCGTCAATTTCGAATACATAACTCGAGGAGACACTTTATCTACGCAAAACTTTTTCTGGAAAAGAGTGATCACCGTACCTCAGTAATATTTTACTGAGTTTGCCAGTTGTTCATACCACCATGACGCCGTGCTTGTCAAACTATCAACGAACATTCCCAAGCGTTGACTGTCATCCCAATGTGGAATATTTGCTGAATGTGAGAACCGAGCAACCCATGCACGTGCGCTTCCATCATCTTGCCTATTTCCGTCAAAATGTTTTATTTCTGTATTCTGAATAATTGCTGTAATTGGTTGATGTGAGGGTGCCCATGCGTTTGCACTTCCACCGGGCATACCATATCCTGAGGTACCATGATGGGTCCGTGGGTGAGTAGCCGGTGTAAGACATGGTACACTAGTCGCTCCTATCATTGTATTGGGTGTGCGACTAGCTGACAAGGCTGTTGTGATTTTAGTTAACTCCTCCAAACTCAAATGCCTGTCTTGAATCATCTTTAATAGGTTGTCCACCACTGGATCTTGTTTAGACACAGCTGGTTGTGGCGTAGACATGATTTTATCCTCATCTGGTGAAAACTCTAATTTCTTTTTCGTCTTGGTAACTCTTTTGAGCGCAATGGTGGAGCTTCATCAAACTCGTCTCTTTCAACGAGCTCTGAAATACCCGGTGGCTTAGACTCCTTAACCAGCGTATGTGTGGTATCTGCTATATATATTAAGTGGGACTAATACTGGTAGTTTCTTCCCGATACGCCATTAGTGATATCTCTCACTGGTTTTCCGCAAATAATAACGATACCATCAACCCGATATCTCCTGCAGTCCGTTCCAAATTATAATCACATGCACTTTCAAACTCGTCACGTCGGACGATCTCATACCCACATTTTGGGAGTAACACCTCCAACTCCACCACAGATTCTTGCAAGCCTCAAAACGAACTAAGATCCTCTCTCACTCTAAAGTTGGGCGCAGCCTGCTTTACTTTGCGTATTTCAAATAGCGAGAACCAAAAACCTGAATCGCCCTGTAATTTGAACCTGTTGCTGGTATGCGCCATCTTTGCACAGGCCTCTGAAAATATGTATGTTCGATTTGTATCATCTTGGGAGTACTATAATTTGAAATGGAGCTCTTGGAATTTCCCTTTTGATACCAAAGACATTGTGTAGGTTGAACTTTAATGCCGACGTTAGTCCCGAGTCGCGGCACCTGTTGTCGTGAAGGAACTTAAAATTTTAGTGTGTCCACTCAATTACAACACAAGAAGGCGATAAATTGGTCCTTCTTGCTTAACTTCCCAGGTTCTTAATACTAACGTCTGAACCAAAAATTTAACCAAACACGTTATGGACACACTTCTCAAAGAGTCTCAGGCTGTCAACTCTAGTGGCCCCAGAGAACGGTTGTTTCTCCCACCTAGCTACTCACTTAAAGACGTTCTTGTATTAAACTTGGTCTTTTTATAGGGACAGTGAAGAAGGATTGCTGGAAGGTTTCAAGAGACTGTTGTGCTAGAAGGGAATTCGAATCAGTATTACATAATCCTATATCTAAGTCAAACACTTATTTTACCTACTACTTCTTGGTTACTTCAGCGCTGACTCCAATACTTGACAGTTACTTCTGAGACCCTCCATAATCCGATTGGTCGACGGCCGGCGCGAGACGGCCGCCAGGGTTGCTTCTGATTGGTTGAACATCTTCATACAGAACTCCAAATTCACACCAATTATAATTCAATCCGTCGCGAGACGGCCGCCCAGGGTCGCTTCTGATTGGTTGAAAATCTTCATTCGAAACTTGTAATACACACCAATCACTTATCCTCTCCATAATTCAATCAGTCACGAGACGGCCCGCGCGAGACGGCCACCCAGGGTCGCCTCTGATTGGTCGAAAATGCTCGCACGCAATTCCAATACTTAACAATTAAGACTAGAAAGCTACTTTACCACACGTTGATGGCATGAGCAGAAGCACCGTTTTCAGTGCTTTCGATTTGACTGATGGATTTACCAATTCCTTATGTGATTGAAGGATGTTCCTATCACTACAGTAAAAAGCATGCTCTGTGAGTGGCCGGTTATACCCCAAAGGTTAAAAACAACCTGCAACATTCAACAGATATGTTACACAACTGCTACTCCCGGTGCCGGAGTTTTTTTGATGATTCATTCATTCATTGGTCGGTGAAAACGATAAAAGGTACATTATGAAATGTAGAAATGGCACTGTTAGATCTCATGCGTAAGCATAAGCTCTATGCAAACTAAACAATGCACCTTTGGTGCATATGAGATACTCATTCTTGGCTGCTTTATCGGAAAGAACTGAGTTAGCCCTGATCTAGAGAAAATTAGGTTGATAATGAGCCAATCAATGTCAAGGAACTTCGTAAGTACCTTGGGTTAGCAACATATTTGCATAAATTTGATGCTGTGAAGCAGGGATATTACGCCTATTTCACACAAGCTTAAGAAAGACGTTGTATGACCCAATGTCAAGTAGCTTTTGACGGAGTTAGGCGAAGATTAACTGGAGCACCGACATTAACAGTAGACGATTGTTTTACGTCATTTTCCACACCAGCGTTTTAATCGGTTGTGAACTGATGCAACGCGATCTCGATGATCATGATCGCGTAATATGTTACCGATCCCGTCAGTGAGCGCAACTATCTGCTGCAAGAAAAGGAATTCATTACGCACTAACCATATTTAAGATCTATCTATTTGGAGAAGACCCTTTGTGACTTATACCGGCCATTCGTCTTTATGCACAGCTGTAAACGCAACATCTTTTCCAAAAATGGAAAGATGATTGTTATTCTTTTCAAATGGTTGAGTACAAAATAGCGAACGCGCTATCACGTACGAGACGAATCCGTCCGTGACAAACAATAACAAGGGCAAAGAGACTCCGTTTCCTGCACCTACTTTGATCCATTTACATAATATACGAGAGGCATACAATAGAGACAAAGAGAGTGATCTATGATTGATTACTTAATTAATCGGATCAGCAAAGAAAAAAAACGTGAAGAACTTCCAGCGTTCTAATGTGCAAGCGTGCATCACTATCGATCGCACCATTCACTGTTGCTATATAGCATACACCAAGAAGATGACAGTCGCATTGTTGGGATGATCATAAACACAAAATCATGTTTGAGTATCATGACACATCGATTTCGGGGCATCAAGGTCGATTAAAGACATACGCTTCTCGTGCACGCGACTTCTACTGGTAGATTGTACTACAATGTCGGTAAAACCTGCCACGCAACTAGCGCGTAAATTAGTCGATACGATATTTTGCTTCCACTTGCACGAATACCAGAAAAGATAGGATTGGATAGAGATCCGACGTTCTTGTAACTGGGAGCGCATTTGAAAATGTCAACCACGGACCATTCGGAAACGAATGGCTAAACAGAACGAGTCAATCGCGTTCTGGGGTACATGTTGCGTTCATACGCGCATGCCTTCGAATACTGGAGTTCTTGCACTCATTGAGTCTGCTTCACTTCGACACAGCACAAACCGTTCTATGTGAATGCCAATCGGCATCTACGCACCCTGGCAGGACGCCAAATCTATGTGCGGGAAGTACCCGCTCGAACTTTGAATAGGTTAATGCGAACGAAACGCAAGTTGCAGAGGCAACTTGCGCAGGCATGTTGAACGCGCCTACTGCTAATATATCGGCAGCCTTTGCCAATACAGCAGTAGATCTGCCCACATTTCCCGTCTTATTGGCAGGAGCCGCAATAGAAACTGAAAAGCAAAATTTGAACCAGTTTTTCTGATAATGTAAATATCTTAGTTTCGGTGAAACATGTGAACCTACTAAACACTGAATGCGCATCTCTGAAGCCGTACCATTCATTACATTTCACCAATACATCCCATGGCAATGGTGTAAATTTGTAATGAATCTCCAAATCTATTAGCCACTTACAATTATTGTCTGTTCTAAAATCGTTTTTATCCAATCAAATGTAGCCTTTGTTGACTGGTCATCATTGAAACATTGCCAAGTCACACAAGGCGTGGGTACTCTGGAATCTCCATCATGGCCGACACGAACATTTATCCACGCGCGGAGCTTGATGGTCACAACGGCAAGGCCGTGACGGCCATCGCAACCACTCGCGAGAACCCCAACCTCCTCTTAACGGCCTCGCGCGACAAGTCCCTGCTGGTGTGGCAGCTGTCGAATGACGGCGAGGAGTATGGCTTTGCCCGTCGTCGCTTGCAAGGCCACTCGCACTATGTCGAGGATGTCGTGATCTCGTCCGATGGCCAGTTTGCGTTATCTGGCTCATGGGATGGCACGCTTCGTCTGTGGGACCTGAATACTGGTATCACCACGCGTCGTTTTGTTGGACATACGAAGGATGTGCTGTCTGTGGCGTTTAGCGCGGACAATCGTCAGATTGTGTCTGGATCGCGTGACAAGACTGTCAAGCTCTGGAACACGCTGGGAGAATGTAAATACACAATTACGGAAGATGGCCATACCGAGTGGGTCTCTTGCGTGCGCTTTAGCCCTTCAACCGCCAACCCTCTCATTGTCTCCTGCGGGTGGGATAAGGTAGTCAAGATTTGGAATCTTTCCAACTGTAAACTCCGTACGAACCTTTTTGGCCACGAAGGGTATTTGAACACGGTCACCGTGTCTCCCGATGGCTCGATCTGCGCTTCCGGTGGAAAAGACGGGACTGCGAATCTTTGGGACTTGAACGAGGGCAAGCGTCTCTACTCTCTCGTGGCGGGCGATGTCATTCACTCGCTCGTGTTCTCTCCCAACCGCTACTGGCTCTGTGCGGCTACCACGTCAGGCATCAAGATTTGGGATCTGGAATCCAAGATCGTCGTCCACGACCTGCAGCCGGACATTGAAGAGCCCAAGGGCAAGTACGCGCAGCTCCCGCACTGTATTTCGCTGGCCTGGTCCGCGGACGGATCGGTGCTCTTTTCGGGTTACACGGATGGTATCGTTCGCGTTTGGGCCGTGGGTAATTAATGACGAGCGAACCACCTTGCGGACACAGAGAAGGTGAAGATGGATGGCACCTGGAGAAGCTTATTAACATGAAGCGTTGTCATCTATCACGTACTCGTTAGTTGTAATTTCAAATTCTCACGTAGACACAACGATATTGTTCTCAACTAGTAACCCATTGACTTTCTCTTAACCACACCTAACGCGAAGAAGAACACAGAAAATCAAGAAGGGCACGGAAGTTGTATTAAATTAGCAACAACCGCGTACAGTTCCATAGTTCCCGCTGCTACGTTCGCATCTAGCGCTTCGGTACGAGCGTGTCCGAATGCTGCTGGATGTCAGTGTGACAAAATCGCACCAAGTTGACAAAGCTCGAGCAATTACTTAATCTTCTTCTTGATCCGGAGCTGGTTGCTGTGACCACATTTTTTCTTGCGGCAGTTCGTCGCGCGGGGAGGGAGACGAGCGTAGCAAATACGGCAAATCTGTTTCTCGCAGTTGGTTTTCTTCGCCAGAGCCGCGAGTGTCGGCTCAATGGCACCACCGCGCAAACGCAACACCAAATGAAGCGTGGATTCTAAAAGCAGCGACGAGAAAAAACCGTCAGCAACCAAGACATGAAGCAGTCACTACTCTCACTCGCATCACTCACCCTTCTGAATGTTGTAGTCGGCTAGTGTACGGCCATCTTCCAGCTGCTTGCCGGCAAAGATCAGACGCTGCTGATCAGGCGGAATTCCTTCCTTGTCCTGAATTTTGGCCTTGACATTGTCAATCGTGTCGGACGGCTCGACTTCCAACGTGATGGTTTTACCCGTCAATGTCTTGACGAAAATCTGCATACTGTCCTAAACAATCAGCTACAACGATGCCTCTTAGCTTTTCATTCCTCACACCAAATTCCGCGTCGTCCCTTTGGGGCGTCGGGAGCTCCATTGGAGCTGCAATTTAGTGCGTCCGATCGCAGCGAATGCGTAAACGAGACCACACGGAACCGATTGCCGTAGGAGCGCATTCGATTCGACATGCTCACGACTCCCCCCCCCCCAGACGACAGACAGATGCCTACAAAGTGCACATACTAGGCAAACACGCACCTTTCCTCTCGCAAAATGAATGTTCCAACCAACAAGTGCGTGTATACAAACACATAGTCTTTTTACTATCCACCAGTCGAAAGGGACGACGGTTCGCGGTTTACTGAACCGGGTCGTAGGTTGCCGATATGATGTTTCGTGGTTCTGGAAACGGGTCGTTGTTTACGAAGAAGTGGGTTTGCTTTTTTCTCGCTAACAGAGAAGTGTTACAAATATTCATAATACCGTTTTTTTATTAAAGCCGGGTCTGATGATACTTTTATTAGTTACTATGGCATGGTACCCGTCGTTCCGACGAACTGTTTCAATGAAATTTATTGAAACTACAGTACATCCACATTTATTTTGAAACAAAGAGAAAAGCGTTTATTTTTTTTTGCTGTTAACGACTGCGTGTTAGATCTGAGACATTGAGTGCTCCCATGGTTGCGATATTTTACAACCTCATTCAGCATAGTGTTTCGTCATAAACGACGTTGCGCATTAGTCTAAGCTCTGAGGACTCATCTTCCAAAAGGACGGAGACGTTCTCCGGTGCTGTCGACCGTGAAAAGGCGACGTACAACTAGCTATTCGAGAACAAGTCCCTTGTGAGACATATGCCCCCCTTGTCCAGCGTCTGCTCCGGAGATTTGTTTATCGTTATCGCACAAGTCAAGCGCACAGAAAACTTCTTCCGACTGACCGTGTACGGCAGGCCTGATTGCACAGTTGTTAACGCCATGCGCGGGATAAAGCAAACGTTCCTGCATGATCACCCGTCAAGCGTTCAGCCTCAATTACACGTGCGGAACACCGGCGGACAACGAGGCACATGCGTTGGAAAGCCTGTTGGATGTATCAAGATACGGTAAGAGTGTTGGTGAGCCAATTTTCAATGCCAGTCGATGCGGCGGCCATCCATTCACGTCGTTCCAGTTCAAGAACTCATTCGGGATTGCATTTGCACCCTCCTTATCGTCAGTTTGTCGGAGCTGAGAAATTCCTGTACTCCCCGGAACCATGTTCAGGACGGTTGTGTTGATCTCGGCCACATTGTCATTGCGGGCGGCAAGTATTGCACGGTGAGCACGTGCGTTCCTTGCGGCATCTGCAATGCATCATAAAAAATCGTGTTGATCAGTCCTTCAAGGTCCAGTCGTGGATCACCATCAACTCAACCCGTGAAATAGGCGTTTGATCCCGTAGCAGACTCCGTACCAAACAACGTTATTTATTTAAAAATTTAGAAAAAAATAACTTTAAATTATTTTTTAAAAAATTAAATATTAATAAAGATTTACGTTGGAAATTACAACAAAATGGTTCTTTTTTTTATCAAAATCCTTCTATTACTCGAATTAAAATTTTATGTATTTAACTGGACGTTCTAGAAGTATTTATCTTTTATTTAAAATTTCACGAATTCAATTACGTAAATTAGCATCAAATGGTTTCTTACCAGGTGTTTCTAAATATAGTTGGTAATTATACATTTATGATTGTTACAGATACTCTTGCAAATTTATTTTCAAAAATAAAAAATGGTAATTTAGCAAAAAAATCAAAAATAGTGCAAAAAAAATCAAAACAGTGGATAAATATTTTAAATATTTTTATTAAAGAAGGTTTTATAAAAAGTTATAAATAAATTCTAAAATCAGCTAGATATATATTTAGCGGCTCTGTTTGCCGGGACGTTGGCCACCTTGCCACGGTCGCAGCACATGGTGAAAAGTGGGCGTGCAAGCGTTGATCCAGGACTCTTCCCGCGCTCTTCAATCCAATGTAGCGCGCCGCAGTTGTGGCAGCAACCGTTAGCCGGGTGAGCACAAAGCGCAGCGAGGCGGAATTTGCGGGTATCTCTTGACGTCCAAGAGGTAACTCCGGTTCAGCGGCGCGCAAGCGGTATTCCAGAAGATGCCGAGCACTCTGAGCACTTCTTGCCGCTGCCTGAGCTTGGTGTTGCTTTTCTTGTTGCTCTTGCATCTCAACAGCAAGTTCTTGAGCACGCCGCTTCCGATACAGTTGGATTCGTTGGTGTTGTTGCTCTGGCGTCTCTACGGCACGTTGTCGAGCATGCTGCTCCCGAGCCAGTCGGTCTCGCCGTGAACGCATACTATCTGTTTGCGGTGGCGGTGGGGGGACAGGTAACTAATGTGGGATCAGGCAGGGTGGGTTATAAATGATCCATTGTATGTGTTGTCTTATAGCGTTTTATAGCAAATAATTGCTATAAAACGCTATAAGACCACACATACACTGGATCATTTCTATAAGCGCTATTTGTAATGGCCAATGATAAAAAAAAAGTCGACTAACAGTATAGTTCGAATTCGATTAGGTACGGTATCGTGACCATCATTCTGTGATATACATAAATCGATATTCGATTAGGTACGGCATCGTGACATGAATTCTGTTATCTACTATGTAATAACAGAATTCATGTCGTCGATGCATGCGCGCTCCCGTACCTAAGCGAATAACTTGATCTAAGTATAAAATTCAATTGAGTACGCGATCCCGTACCTAGCCGAAATTCAACTGTACGCACGTCATGACACTATGACAAACGTATTGCAAGTTTTAACAGTCGTTTTGTATGGAATTCAGTTCTTCTCGAGGTTAGGGTCGACAAACTCCCCCCACCTTCGGTTTCTGTAGCCGGTGCGTATACGCACGGTGCGGCTAGCGCACAGAGGAAGACTCTTCCTTAAAGCGGTAGCTACCGCTACTTAGCCGATACGCCCTTATAGAGGGCTTAGTAGGAGAGATCTCCTACTCGGGGCCAAGATTCCCGGGTTGGTTTACTAATTAGCCTTAACGGCTGTGTTCCCTTTACGGGGTGCAAGTAAAGGGAGGCCTCCCTCTTACCAACGACACTCACTGCACGCGCGACCGGTCGAGGTCGCGCGTCTGCTATTTAGAGTGAAATGTAAACTGAATATATTTAATATGTAATTAGCCTAAATTAATTTAAACTAATATAAACTATATGTAATACTAACTAGAATATTCCAAATTCGTACCTAGCTAAAATGTAGTGTACACACCTGTGTACCGACACGTGGATGGCTGACACACCACCACACCAAGGGCCCCTGCCCTGATTGGTTAAAATAACCAATGATTCAAAACCTTTCAAACCGGTCAATACTGACCTCAACCGTAGTGTACTCATGTACACCAAAACTAAATGTAACTCAAATGTAACCCGGTTACATCCTTTCCCATCAAGACTATTGCTTACGCAATAATCAAAATCTTGTTGGAGAAGTCCAACGCCAGTACCTCTGGCTGTCCATTGTACACCTTCAGTGGTGCTATAGACGAAAACTATTCCGACAACTCGGAAGTGGATGCCCTTGGGGAGATCTCCCCAACGGCTGGCCACGCTGACAGCGCCGAACGGCGCTGTCGGTCATCCAACCCATTCCCCACACGTGGGGAAAACGCACTAACTCGTGCACCACCGTTACCCGGTAGGGGTGATACCTCCAGGTTGCCACAGGCGATGTAATGGGGTGCCATTACATAATTGATATTCAAGTTAGAATATCACAGTTAAATTTCAGACGCGTTGTCTGAAATTCAAATAAGAGATTATAAGTTATTATAATCTACGAAGGAAAAGTCGATTCGGTATAAATACCGAATCTTGCAGGTTAACTAATAGTACAGTTAGTTGAATACTTGATATTATTATATTAGTTAGGTAATTACTATACTATTAGCCGCTAACCACCCATTAAATAAACACTCTTAATTTTGCGTTCTAAGCAACAAGTAAATATTTATATTTACTTTTAGTATAGGATTAGTTGTCATCAACTAATCCTACCCCTCTTGTATTGCGCTCTTCCTCGCACAACACAGTGTAAGCCCGTAACAGGATCAGTCCTGTTACACCTGGTAGCACTTTGTGGTCCGTCTTAACGACCACAGTTCCGTTCCGCTAGTCAACTAGCGGAGCGAAGATTAAGAGCCGCTCGGCATCATGTCGCGAGACATGACGCCTGCCGATCGAGAGAGAACGCTGGAAGTGGTGACGAAACACTTCCCCCACTTCTCGTCGCGTAGTAAAGACGCGACGGTAGAAATGGTTCGGTCCATGGGGACCGACATCATTACCTTCCTCCTGGGTAAGTACCCGGAGGAAGTGATAGAGGTGGTGAATCGCTTTAGATGAAACCACCTAGAAAGGCCAGCACGGCCCGCGCAAGAGGCAGCGCGGACCGCACCTGCACCTGCAACGCATAGCGTTGAAGTGGTAAAGGCGCGAGTACCGCCCTTTACCGGCGAAGGGAGCGATCCCCTTCGTAGATGGTTCGCAGAGGTGGAAGATGCCATCTCTGCGCAAAATATTGTTGACGAACGTCAACAGGCGTACTTCGCCACAACATGTCTGGGCGGCAGAGCCAGGGCATGGGCGATGAGTCGCTGAGCCACTGATGACTCTGCGTTACTTACTTATAAGGAATTAAAAGCTGAGCTAAAGATCAACTTTGAAGCTCCAGAAATGGAGCTAAATAGTCGGCGAGAGTTCATGTAACTCCGGCAAGGTAAGCTTGACCTTCAAGCTTACGCTCAGAAGACGCAATATTTGCTGTCAAATATTGTGTATGAGCCGGTGCCCCCTGCTATGCAGGTTACTGGCTTCATGAAGGGACTCAATGATGGTCCCGTCAAACAGAGTCTTTACCGGCACCTGCCAAAGACTCTAAGGGATGCCATTGATATGAGCATCCGTGAAGAGTTCAGCATGAGATCAGCGTCATCGCATGCTGGGTACAGCCGAAGGGCTCAACAGCCCTTCGCTTTTGACATGCCGCAACAGCATGTCAACAAGCAGCAGTCGGGCAGACGAAGTTCACACTTCGTCTCAAGAAACAGCCACCCGCGCCAGAGCATGGGCGGTGGAGGTCCAGAGCCGATGGACCTATCGGTTGCGGTTGCTTCGAACACGAAGCAACCGAAATTTAAGAAGAATATTCGCTTCAATAGATGCGCGAAAATGGGGCATTTTGCCCATGAGTGTATGGCACCGCGTCCGGTGCCACGCAGTCAGCGGACGGAACCGTCCGCAGCACGGCGACACCAACAGGGACATCACCCTGTTGGTGCAAAAATCGTAAATCACCATTAGGGGCGGGGCGCCCTACTGGGAATGTTATCCCACATGCCGACATAGGGCATGTGAGGGTAATAGTCCCAGACGGGACTATGTCCTGTCAAAAGGTGCAGGGTGATGATAAGCCTCTTATCACCATGGAGGTTAAGCCGCACTGGATCGATGTCCCCATGCGAGCTTTGTTTGACACAGGAGCGTCAAACAATTTCGTTAGAACTCAGAGTCTAACGCTGTTGAGCTTCGTGGAGGTAGAAACACCACGGAGTACGTTGTCAGTCCGGTTAGCAACAGGTGCAACCGTGACTATTCCAAAGCGTGTGATTAAAACACGCTTCGAGTTGAATGAACTGTCATTGGAGGATGAATTCATCGTCCTCGATTTAGATGACAAGTTCGATGTGATACTTGGAATCCCATGGATGTCCAAGTTTAAACCTTCGATCGACTGGGTTAACCTATCGATCGACTGCGGCGGACCCACAGGATCTGATCACCCTGTGTGTAATCCGGCTGTATCAGAAGATAAAACCGCAGCGTCGGACAGTCTGATGGATAGCGATGGCGCCACCAGGTCTGTCCCGACACGATCAGCGGAAGGTACCTCCGCTGGTGAGAGTCCAGAGGGACTACCACACGCAACAGACGAGTCGTTGCGTGTTGGAGAGAAACATTCCACGGGTGATAAAGACCACCGTGATAATGAAGTGATATCCACGGTGGGAAACACCCACCGTGAGAATGAAATAGTATCCACAGTGGTAAACACCCACTGTGCGACCGAAGGCTCCAACAGGACGAATGAAATCCGTGTTGATGAGAGTGAACTCACGATCGAGTGCAATGCAATCGTGAGCAAAACTCCGTGGTGGCCAGTGGCCACCACGTTGCGTTAGCCATGCGCACGGGTGATAAAGACCACCGTGTCGCAGAAAAGGCGACCGATCAGACGAGCACATCTGATCGCCAAAATTCCATGGTAGGCAATGGCCACCATGATAATGAGTATTCGCACACGGTGAATCGTAGTCACCGTGTAGCAGTCAATCAGACGAGTGAGTCTGATTGCATGGACAGTTCCGTCGAGACGATCAACGTCTTGACGCAAACGGAGACCGGATTAGCTACCCAGTCTCTGTTGATGGAACACCCTCCGAAAGAAGGTTCGGAGGTGATGGCTCTTCCAGCGCTAAGCTGGAAGAAGTTTATGAGAAACTTGCACGATGGTCAGATCGAACAGATCTGTATCATCGTTGCAACAGATGATGTAGTGGATATTCGTGAACGAATATCCACGTTACAAGTGGAAAACATTGGGAAAGAGGTTCCCAATGATCAAACCAAAGTTCAGCGCTTTGAAGCGCAGAGCTGGAAGTCGCTTAAACCGAACTCCCCATTTTATGAGGTACTTCGAGAATACGCTGACGTACTCCCAGAAGAAGTACCTAGCGAGCTCCCTAAGGATAAGGGAACTCGTCATGAGATTGACCTCGTGCCAGGCACGAAGTATTGTGTTACGCGGCAATGGCCGTTGCCGCGTGATCAGGTAAAAGCGATCGACGAGTTTTTCGAAGCTCGTCGTAAATCAGGCCAAGTGCGGGAGTCTACCTCACCGCACTCTACCCCCACCTTTTGTGTGAAAAAGTCCACAGGTGGGTGGAGAATCGTTCACGCTTAGAACAAGCTGAACACAGCGACGGTACCGGCGCAGACGCCGATACCGCGAAAAGATGTCATCATTGATGGCATGTGCGGGAGCACCATCTTTAATACTCTCGATCTAAGAGATGGATTTTATCAAATCCTAATGGGTGAGAAGGATATCCCTCTCACGGCGGTAAGCACCCCAAGCGGCATGCTTTGGTAGTGGCTTGTTATGCCGCAGGGGCTTCGAAACTCCCCTGCTACATTTAACAGATGCGTAACGCATCTATTACGCCCGGTGCGAGAATTCGCACCGAGTTATTTCGATGACGTGTTCAACCATAGTAAGGGTGAACACGATAAAAGCGATGTAGATGTCCATAGGGAACATCTACGTCGAGTGTTAGAGCTTATGCGTAAGCATAAGCTCTATGCAAATCTAAAGAAGTGCACCTTTGGTGCACCTGAGATACCCGTTCTTGGATGTTTTGTGGGCAAGAACGAGGTGCGCTCTGATCCAGAAAAGATCAGGGTGATCGTTGAATGGCCTACACCAAACAACGTTAAGGAACTTCGAAAGTTCCTTGGGTTGGCAACATATTTGCACAAGTATTCGTGCAACTATGCTGGGCTAATACGACCTCTTTCTCAATTACTTAAGAAAGACGTCGAATGGCATTGGGATACCCAATGCCAAGATGCTTTTGATGCAGTCAAGCAAAGCTTGACTGAAGCGCCTGTCTTGGCTATAGCCGATAACGAGCGTCCGTTCCACTTCGTTTGCGACGCGAGCGATTTCGCTATCGGCTGTGATTTGATGCAGCGTGATCACGATGATCGTGATCGCGTAATCTGCTATCAATCGCGTCAGTTGCGCCCAGCCGAGCGCAACTATACAGTGCATGACAAGGAACTCCTTGCTTTATTAGCACTCATCGCTTACAGCATGGACTACCGGGGTCTCTAATCCCGTTCGCTACCCAAGCTTTCGTTTCTTAGTGTCAGTACAGGATAATATTTTAAGGCAGGACTTTTGTTTTTGTTTTTTTTTGTTTTTTAATCTTTTTTGTTTTTTTTAAATAATTGATTAATTGTTGACATATGGTTTTAATAAAAACCACTGGCCAAGTTTCGGATCTATCTCTTGGGAGATATACCGTTTGTGGTTTACACGGACCATGCGTCGCTACGCACGGCCGTGAATTCACCACACATTTCTCAAAGAATGGCTCGATGGCTGTCATTCTTTGCTGAATACAACTTTACGGTCGAATACAAACCAGGAAAGTTGAACGTGATAGCGGATGCGCTATCGCGAAGGCCCGATTATGAGACGAAACCGTCCGTAACCGAAGGTGCCAGTGCAAACGCGATCCGTTGCACTGCTTTGTCGTCGTCAATTATACGACAAGTACGCGAGGCGTACAAAACAGACGAGGAGACACGTCTGTTGATTGATTACTTAAGTAATCAATCAAGTGAGAAGCGCGACGAACTCCCAGAGTTCCTCCGCGCTTGCGTGAATCGATATCGACTGCACGATGGTCTGCTGCTTTACAGCACAGACCAAAAAGATGAAAGTCGCATCGTCGTTCCAAACGACGATGATCTCAAACATCAAATTATGTTTGAGTATCATGATGCACCGATTTGGGGGCGTCAAGGTCGATAGAAGACATACGCTTCTCTCGCACGTGACTTTTACTGGCGAAACCAGTACAAGTGGGTACGGAAATACGTACGCGCTTGCGAGATTTTCCAGCGCGTTAAGCCTGCTCAGTCTGCACAGGCTCCGCTGCAATCTCTGCCGGTTCCGACAGAGTGTTGGAAGTCCATTTCAATGGACTTCGTAATAGGTCTTCCACCCGACAATAGTCGGAAGACCGGAATAGTGGTCTTTGTAGACCGTTTCAGTAAGATGGTACATCTTACTGCAGTATCAGCGAACGTAACCGCCGCTCAAACAGCGCGGATATTCGTTGATACGGTATTCCGTTTGCACGGAATGCCGGAAGACATTGTCTCGGATCGAGTTCCGATATTTACAGGACGTTTCTGGCAAGAAACGTTCTCATTGTTGGGAACCCAGTTGAAGATGTCAACTGCGGACTATCTGGAAACGGATGGGCAGACGGAACGGGTTAACCGCGTTCAAGGAGACATGTTGCGATCATACGCACATGCCTTTGAACAGTGGAGTGACTATCTGCCACTCACTGAATTCGCGATTAACAACTCGGTGCATGCTTCAACTAAGCATACACCGTTCTACGTGAATGCCTTAAGGCATCCACGAACCCCAGCTTTACTTAGCGGTACGCCAAATCTAAGTGGAGGAGGGACCCGCTCAAATTTTGAGTCAATGCGCAAGTTGCAACTGCAACTTGTGAACAAAACGATGGCCCTTCTACTGAAAGTACAGTAGAAGCGGAAGCAGCTTCAAATGCAACTGAAGCCGCATATGATGAATATGTGTCTGCAGCAATGGCTGCAGACAATGAGGACAAGGCACCTACTGCTGATAAAGCAGTAGATGAATTCGTATTACAGCGCCCAGCTGTAATACGCTATATAAAAGATGCATTTGCCTCTGCTTTTGATAAGTAGAAGCAAAATGCAGACTAGCAAGGAAGGAAGAACAAAAACTCCTTTCTGAAAGACGAATTGGTATTACTAAGTACTACTAATTTGCCTATACATGCAATAAGCAACTTCCCTACACGGAAGTTGCTTCCTAAGTACATTGGACCTTTCAAGGTCCAAGAGATTCGGGGGAAGGCCTATACTTTAGACATTCCCACAGCAATGCGGCTCCACCCAACATTCTATGTTGGGCGGATCAAACCGTATCATTCGTCTTCGTTTACGACGAGACACAGAACCACGGAAGATACCGTGCTTCTCCAAGTCTCCCAAGAGAGACTTGTAATCGGCTTCCAGCCGTTGATGAGCAGAGCGGAGAGTCATTACCTCCGCCTTCGACTGCTCAAGATCAGCCGTGCACCGATCGAGCTCTCCCTTATAGCGGGAAAGCTCAATGTACAGAAGAGTATTCTTCTGCTGGAGGGCAGTGTGCGCCCCGAGGATGTCGCGGACATCCTCGCGAAGAGATCGATATGTCTTCACACAGTGAGACATATCGCTGCTCAAGGAGGAATAACCCTCCTCGAGCTTGCGGAGCGAAGAACCATGCTCCGCAACAACAACGGCGAGGGAATTCTCAACCTCCGCCGCCCCTGATTGATAAATAGGGGAACAAGCGATATATCCTCGAGCGCTTGATCTCGAAGCGCTCGGTGCCTTCGAAGAAGGGGCAGCGTACCGAGTACTTGGTACGCTGGCTGGGTTACCCCTACGAGTTCGACTCTTGGGAGCCGATTGAGGTTCTGAGGGCCGACGCCCCAGACCTTTTAACTGAGTATGAGAAGGAGTCTCAAACTCATAATGCGAAGTAGCATCAACACTAGGTGTTGATGCATTTAGGGCATCGATTAAAACCTGAATTTCGGTGGATACGGAAAAACCACCGTACCCCCGCAACTCCTCCTCTGAAAGACGAGGAGCGCCCTGCGGACATCGCGGGCAAACGAGGTGAGAAGGGACAACACAGTTCAACCCCTCTTTGATGCAAGCAAAATGGATGTATTCCATTTTGCCTGTTCGTGAGTGCTTTAAAAGCGCTCGCGCATTACGTGAACTTTATTCACGTAATCATCTGGGCTTTTGTTGTAGTTGTCAACAAAAGCATTCCAACTCTGAGTCAGGGCGTCTTTATCGTCCCTGTTCCTCCTTGACCCTTTCCGGCTCGAATAATATCGAACCTGGAAAAAGAGGTCAATAAAGTACAGACATATATCGTCTGTACTTCGATCGAATCGACGCGACTGGATGTCTTCGCAGTCATCCAGCACGTTGATATCGAACAACGCATATTCGCAGTCCCGTTTACGGTGACCGCCACTGTTGGAGGCAATAGCCCATCCAGGGGTCCAAAACCCCACTTTGTACGGAACATGTGGTTCCGTACGATGATACGCTTTAGAAGCGGCAGGCGCCGCTTCTGTTCGAGCTATTTTAGCAGGCGGAACACCGCATGCTTCAACACCACGCGCCGGGGTTAAACCACCCCGACGTGGAGACGTACTTGGTCCAGGTGGGGCTCTGCGTTCCCGCAACCACCTGTGATAATCATTGTCGCTGTCATAGCTGACAGCGACACCAGAGTCATCATCGCTGTTAGGCGATGAGCACCTAGCGAGTTTCGACTCGCTAGATCCTTTCGCGGGGACAGCTGTGCCCCAATCACTTTGTTCGGAGTCAGAACTGTCTCCGAACATGGAAGAACCCTTCCTGGCAACACACCATTCGGGGGTTGTCATCGTGCGAGATGTTGCATTAGCAACATCTCCCTGTTTCTTGCCAGATGCCGCCTTAGCAGCATCTGTGCTACGTACCGTCTTCGACCTTTGCGTAGTTGACGCTGCTAATGCAGCGTCACTGTTGTCACTCAACACCAGCCTAGTGCTGAGGCGGAGGAAGAAGCTCCTTTGATATTTTCAGCAGCGCTCTTTAGAGCGCCGCCGCGTGCTTTGACCATCGAGTCGATGGTCAATCAGTTGGTGAATGAGAAATTTTGACCAACAAGTGCCACCTATGATTGGCCAAAATAAGAAATTATTATTGGCCAACCACCTTAAGTGGGGGGGGGGTGATGTAATGGGGTGCCATTACATGATTGATATTCAAGTTAGAATATCACAGTTAAATTTCAGACGCGTTGTCTGAAATTCAAATAAGAGATTATAAGTTATTATAACCTACGAAGGAAAAGTCGATTCGGTATAAATACCGAATCTTGCAGGTTAACTAATAGTACAGTTAGTTGAATAGTTGATATTATTATATTAGTTAGGTAATTACTATACTATAGCCGCTAACCTCCCATTAAATAAACACTCTTAATTTTGCGTTCTAAGCAACAAGTAAATATTTATTTTTACTTTTAGTATAGGATTAGTTGTCATCAACTAATCCTACCCCTCTTGTATTGCGCGTTTCCTCGCACAACGCAGTGTAAGCCCGTAACAGGATCAGACCTGTTACAGGCGACAACCAACAATGAACCGTCCTGGGTTCAAGAGGCCCGACGTGCCGTACGGGCACGGAAGGGACCTCGCGAACCTCAAAAGAGGGCTAAGTAGGCGTTCAAGAGGGGTCTAGCATCCTATACCCCTGGTCCAGCGGCTATACTGCCGCGTGAAATTGCGCGTCGGAACCAACTCCGGGCCCGACTACTAACGCCCAA
>CM047592.1:8557065-8596556 GCA_026184515.1 Peronosclerospora sorghi | reverse complement strand
CCCCCCCCGGTGTAAAAAAATTAGCGTACATTATCGAGGTCATTAATACGTTGTCGAAAGTCTACTGGAGGTGTAGCCTCGAAAAATTGCGAGCCATCCCATGCATTCAACGTTTTCTAAGTCGAGTTGGTACTTCAACCATTGCAATGTTAAAACAAGGAGTTCAAGAAAATGAATCACGAGATCAGTTGAGAGATCGCCGTGTGTATATCTATGAAGTTAAAGTTAAAACGCGAAACCTAACCAAAACTTGCGCAAAGTTGCTATTTCTTGCAATGATAAGCGACCCGATCTGTGTGAAGCCGGCATGAGCTGACAAGATGAACCTTTTTAGAATGTCCATGGACAAGAAGACCAACCAAGCTGTTGAGCAGACCAAGCCAGCCAACGGTTGTACGCTAGATATTTGTTAAACTCATTTTTTGCGTTTATTTGTAGCTGCATTCGATTGGCATTTACTACCCTGATAAACCATCATCAGAGTATCAGGCCAAGACCAAGACTTTTATTGAGGCTTTAGCGCTGATGTATCCATGCGTGCATTGTGCTGGCGATTTCCAGAAGGAGATTGCCAAATCTCCGCCACGGTAATAATGACCACACCTCATCCTAGTTAATGGGGTAACTGGTTATGCCCATTATGCTATGCTGTTGTGGTAGAGTGGAATCTCGCACAGCTTTTTCGATGTGGCTGTGCGAACAGCACACCATTGTCAACCGCAAGCTTAACAAGACTGTATTTGTTCTACTATGAAGAACATGGAGGAACGGTGGCGAAAACGAAAGCCGTCGTGCTGGGGCGAAGGGCGACGAAGATTCTGCTCAGGAAGCTCTAGGGTAGGTATCATTCGCTAATACTATACCGGGGAATAGTTTTGTATGCACAACCTTCTCCTTTGTCCATCTATTTACAGTATTACTGCAGGAGATGAAACAGTTGTTTCTTTCTTATGTAGCTTCTTTGCTCTCAACTAGCAGTAATACTAGAGCTCCTCAATCTTTGAGATCTTCGGTGTTTTACAGACTTTCGAGAAGAACTTGTTACAAAATCGCGTACACCAAAATCAATACACAGCAAACTTGCCTTGTAACGTGGTCAGGCACATCCGCTCCTGGGCAGGAGTGAAGTCATAAAATGTACGCGTGAATTCATCCTCGTACTCACCGATGAAGTCGTTGCACTGTGTATATGCACAATGACATTTTCATCGGCGACGAAACCGAGAAATGAGTACCTTTAGTGCACGATGTACCGTGGCGGTAAACATTCGCTTGGCCTTAGAATTTTCGCCCGGAAGTTCGATCGGGACATGCTCTCACACGCTGTTCAAAACGTCAAGAATGCGAGCCTATCAAGAAATCAGCTGCGGTGGTGTATGTGTAAGACCATCGCATTCGTTATTAAATGTATTAACGCAAGTCAAACCTCGCTACGAGAGTATTTAATGCGCTTTTTTGTCTCTATAATGCGGAAAACGACGTCAATATCGTAGTCGTCCTGAAAATTATGCAGATGGACCACAGAGTTACACCAAGCATTTTGATTGTGCTGCTAAGATTCCTTGACGTGTTGATTGGAGATTATGTCAGTAAGATGGCGCCACCGACGAGCTGGCTTGATAGACTGGTCAGCCTCACCATCCTAGCGATGAAATTTGGTTTGCTTGCCCATTGATGACTTCAAGCTGGATTTTTTTACACTGGGGGGTCAGTTTACGGAAATGGGGGGGGTCAGTATACGCTGACCCCAAAAAACTGTTTGGTATAGTTTTCCTCTTTTTCCTACAGACTTTAGCGCCGACTTCCTTGATAGAACGTTGGTCTCATAACCTGTAAAAATTAGTATTTCCAGCAGAGGTTGTGTGGTGGAGTCAAGTTCGAAATCGAAAACATTAGCATCGATAACCTGACTACCACCATCGCGCCCAGCCTTCCAACTTTCGGAGGGGGTACTCCGCGGACCACCACTCGAGATCTGGTCCGATCGTCCGCTGCAAGTAGACGACCGGTCGTCATCAGAACCCACTTGGTCCGATTGTTTAGTGTCCATCTCACCTTGTGTACCCGATGGAATGGGCTAGTTACACACTCGGTGGATCGGGATCGCAGATTGGATCGAAGCGGTCTTGAATATAGAAGACCGATCTGGGTAGGTATCTCTGGGGCGGAACTCTTCACCCCAGACACAAACAGACCAAAAACACTTCCAAGAGATAACTTCCAATAGGTCGATCGTCCAAACGATCAAGACCTGACCAATACGAAATAATAGAGGGTAGACCGACCGTTCCGGTCTAGTTCCTGACCAATACGAAATAAGACCAAAACCGGTCTAGTTTCCAACCAATATTAAAACAAGCCAATATGTCCGCGTAAATACCCATTATGCTCGTGAAACTCCACAAACGATATCTCCACGCCAAGACCAATCCATTGAATAGCACGTTCCAAACGTACTTGAGTTGAGGTGTTGAGATCGCCAAATCGTACTCCCGTCGAGGGACTTCCGGTGGGCCAAAGTGCGCGTGCAGCGAGTCCAGACCGGGTATAATGGGCGAGAGGGGATAATTCGACCCTCTGCCCCCAAAAACTCCGCGGCGGGCGGAGGCGACTAGTGTACGAAAAGGGAAGAACGGCGACCCCTAGCTGTGGTGTGAACCAAGACCAAAGGATTTCTACTTAGAAAAATCCTGGAACCAAAAGACTTCTACTTTATTAGGCAAATCCACAACTAAAATACTACTACCCTATAGTCCCTAAATGTACCCACACAAAAATATGTAAAATAACCAAAGTCGGGTGACTCACCAAAACTTGCGTTCTTGACACTTCTTGAGTTTGATAGGCTGAAAAGCCCCCCTTGTTTAAACCAATCTGAAATTAGACCAAATGCCTTGACGAAACTTGACCAGAAGTGTGCCAAATTTTGGGCACGCTTCTCCACAGTTGTATACCGCGTGGTCTGACAGTTTCGATCAGGTAGGAATGGTCAATGCGCGGCGGACAGCGATACGGCGGAGATCTTCACTTAATCTGTTTTTAATAAAACGAAAAGTATAGTATGTAGAGTTACTAAATTCAAATATAACATTACTAAAAGTAAACTTCAATTTTTACTTGAGAATCCACGCATATTTCAGACAATGAGGCTTCATCTCTTATATACATTTTCCGCTGCTAATACAATCAAGCCTTTAATTCTTAGTCTAACTACTTGGGCGTCGACGAAAACTTCTTTTACTCTTTTGTAACGGGGTTACATTTGGTTACGTTGGTGTACGTAAGTACACAACGGCGAAGGTCAAGTATTGACCAGTCCGAAAGGGTTCGGACCTATTGGTTGTTTTAACCAATCAGGTCTGGAGCCCTTGGTAAAGGCGTGGCAGCCTGCCACGTGTTGGTACAAAGGTGGTGTACACTACATTTTGGCTAGGTACGAATTAAGTAAGTTCTAACTAGTATTGCATATAGTTTATGTTAGTTTATTAAGTTAGGCTAATTTTAGATTAAGTAAATAAACAAGTTTACAAATACACTGAACACTGCTAGGCGCACGACCCGGAACGGTCGCGAGTGGAGTGAGTGTTGTAGCAAAGGGGAGCACCTCCCCTAGCTACTCCCGTCTAAGGGAAGCCTTGGAATAAGACGTTAGTGTTTACTAACCGTAAACTCAGGGAATATTGGCCCCGATTGAGAGAGCAATCTGCCACTACGCCCTTATAGAAGGGCGTATCGGCTAACTAGCGGCGTATCGCCGCTTAAGGAAAGTCTTCCTCTGTGCGCTATCCGCACCGTGCGTGTACGCACCGGCTACATCTGGTAGCATTTGTAGTCAATCGAAAACCTGTGTTGGTAGACAACATCCTCTGCAAAGGATGAACCAGTACGATTGGGGTAAGATAACTCCCGTCCAACAAGAAGCCTTTAAAAGGCTGATGGCCATATTGGGTCAGGAGGGCATGCGCCTTCTAGTAGAGCAGGACCTTAATGCCATGCGTGAGAAGGTGAACGCCCTCATCGCGCATGAGGAGAATTCTCACGGAAGTTATCCCGCGTCTACGGGGATGCGCCCTCCGTTATCGTTCATTATAAAGGAATTCACCGGTGAAAAAGGTAATAACCTTTATGTTTGGCTTCGCGAGGTTGAAACGGCCCTCCGCCACAGCGAATGTGATCGAGGATCACTTTCAAGTGGGACTTGCACTAACCCATCTTACGGGGATCGCCCGTACATGGGCGTTTCCGTGCCCGGATTTCGGGCACGGAAGTGTTACCGGACTGAAAGTCCTTAAGCGAAAGCTTATGGACATGTACGCTACGCCTGATCTGGTTTTCCAGAATTAGCTTGCGTTTCTAAGGTACCGTCAGGGCACTAGGGACTTGGAAACATACGTCTAAGAACCAAAGACCTTGTTGGCAGGGATGTACGAAAAAGCGTATTCGGACGATGTGTCCATTCCCGTGTTCACGGGAGGCCTGAAAGAAGGCCCAGCACGTTTGGAGCTCTTCCGATGCTGACCCCAATCCCTGGGGGAGTCGTTTAAGATGTTGTTTAACGCCGAAAGGAACTTTAGTTCCTCAAAGGCAGGTCCTGAACCCATGGACCTTAGTCAGGTCGAATCGGAGGAGAAATCTTCCGCTAAGCTTCACTCTGACGTCTTTTCGCAAAGCTTCGAAGCGGAGCTTCACGCAATGTTGCAGCGGCATGGGCCGCTAAGAAATGCTTCATGTGTGGAAGTGCGGATCATCTGCGGAACAGATGTCCGCGAAACCTCCTCGAGACACTCGCTATAAGGGTCCGAGGGCGGGTAAAAGGCCCTCACCCAAGGCGACGGGAAAAGACGGCTCCAAGTAGGTGCGGGGAGCCCTACTGGGGGATCCCTCAGTGCTGTTAATCCCCAGGGTAGAGGTTGGTGTTTAGCACCGAGTTGGTGTACCATACAGGTTTGCTGGTCGTCCCTGTGGACGTGAAAGGCTTTGATAAGCCTTGGAGAGTCTTGATAGACTCTGGAGCGTCTGACAATTATGTCAGACGGGCTTCTGTGGAGAAGAGTCGGCTGTATGCCGAGTCTCTAGAGGCACGTTCTCGTGACGTTGTCACGGTCCGTCTAGCGACGGGCGTACAGGTTTCTGTACCCAAGGTCTCAATTGACCTTAAGCTGAAGTTTGCCTACTTCGACAGCTTAGAACGTTGACTAGTCCTGGATTTGGACTCGAGGTATGACCTCATTCTGGGCATGAAGTGGCTGGAACGCCACGAGCCATCAATAGACTGGAAGTCTAAGTCCATTGGCTCAACGCACCCGCGATCGGGTGAAGCATTGGAGAGTCATGAACCCACCTTTGCTCGATCGCAAAAGTGATTCTGGAGAGAGATGCCAGAGATTGGGATTTCTGAGACGATCAGTCCCAATAAGGTCAAGGAAGTGTTCCTTGACAAGGGGGATTCGGCGGTTAATCCCCACGCCGTTATAGGCGAGACTGGTGAGTCGCCGGTGGTAGAGGTGGATTCCTCTGAGGTTAAGCGCGAGGCGCTTCCTAGAGAAGCGACACGAGGTTTGTATCTTCTGCAGGTCGGGGTTCCCGACCACGCCATGTTAGGCGAGAATTTTCCAACTCCAGTGGTAGGGGTAGAGACCCCTGTGGTTAAGCGCGAGGCGCTTCCAAGCGAAGATACCCGTAGTTCGTCTCTTTTGCACGTCGGATTGATTCCTACCACGCCGTATTAGGTGAGACCGGCGAGTCACCGGTGGTAGAGGCAACGACCTCTGTGGATATGCGCGCTTCCTATAGATGGGAAAATTGACTCCCCCTATCTGGGTCCCAGGAAGATTCCCGAGGCCAGTAGTCAGCAGTCCTATCGGATGCTGAATAGTGTGACAGGTGTTGTCACGGAAGGCGTAAGCCTGGAACGGTTGACTGGGGTAGGCGAACTGTTTTCGTTGGAGGAGATGTCCTTCAACGAGTTTGAGACTGCTGTAAAAGCAGGTGAACTCGACGAGATCGTCGTGTTGCGTCCGGAAGAGGAGTTAACTCCTCATCCACGATGAACGAGTCAGTTTTGGTGCAAACCAAACAGGCATTGAATGCCCGAAGCGGTCACAAGATCCTTTCGGATCCGGATGACCCTTACCATTCCTTACTTAAGGAATTCGGCGATGTCATTAGTAACAACACACCGATGGGATTACCACCGTATCGGGGAGTCCAAAATGAAATTGACTTGGTTCCTTGAACCAAATACTGCGTCACTAGGCAGTGGCCTCTCCCCAAAGAGCAATGCGACGTCATCGACGAATTCTTCAAGGGGAAAGAAGAGGAAGGGATGGTACGGGAGAGCAAGTCTCCCCACTCATCTCCCACTTTTTTTGTTCGTAAACCGAACGGAAAGTGGCGCATTGTGCATACGTACAACAAGCGCAATGCAGCTACTGTACCAATGCAAACTCCGATTCCTCGGAAGAATGTCCTCCAGAATAATATCACAGGATGTACTGTTTACAGCGCCTTAGATCTGGTGGACGGGTATTATCAGGTTCTCATGCGAGCATCCGATATCCCGCTTACAGCGGTCAGCACGCCTAGTGGCATGCTGTGGGAGTGGCTTGTTATGCCACAGGGGCTTTCGAATGCACCAGAGACTTTTAATATCGTGGTGACACAACTCTTCCGCCCTCATAGAAAGTACGCTCAGACGTACTTCGACGATATATTCGTTCATAGTCGCGCGGAAGGCGACTCGTGTGATGTTCAGACGCACCTAATACATCTTCGACCGGTGCTAGAATGTATGAGGGAGCATAAGTTATATGAAAACGCATCCAAATGTATTTTGGTGGCGAGGAATTCCCTTTCCTCGGATGCTTCATCGGTAAGGATGGAGTGCGGGCAGATACCACGAAGGTGAAAGCCATTGTGGAGTGGCCTTCGCCTGTAAATCTTAGAGATTTACGGAAGTGGCTTGGATTATCCAATTATCTCCACAAATACAGCGATAACTACGCTGGGATGGCGAAGCCATTAACTCAACTTCTTAAGAAGGACGTTGATTGGTGTTGGGAAACCAAACACCAGACCGCCTTCGAAGACGTTAAGGGGAGCTTGTTGAAATCCCCCGTTTTCGCTCTCCCAGATTCTGGGAAACCTTTTAGCGTCGTATGTGACGCCTCCAAATTTGCAATCGGATGTGCTTTGTTACAAGCAGACGATGCTGGACGAGAACGCGTGATTGCGTTTGAGTAGAGGCAGCTTCAATTTGCGGAATGGAATTATCCCGTTCATGATAAGGAGATACTTGATATGAAGTATGCCCTTGTCAAATTTAGGGTCCACCTACTCGGCTCAAAGCCGTTCGTGGTTTATACTGACCACGCGTCCTTACGGACAGCGACGAAGTCGCCTCATCTCTCCCAACGGATGGCTCGTTGGCTCTCCTTCTTTGCGGAGTACAACTTTGAGGTTCAGTATAAAGCTGGAAAACAGAATGTGCTTGCAGACGCGTTGTCGCGTCGTCCCGATTACGAGCTCTCTCACGCGACATTCATCACCTCGTCCGTGGTGGATCTCATACGCCAGGCGTATGAGAAAGACCCACAATGCACGGCGCTTATCAGCGAATTGGGTGACAAGGGACTTGGCTCGTATGAGCCTACCCTGTCGACTCGAGCTAGAGATCGGTTACACCGTTACAGTTACTGTGACGGTTTTGATATATTATAGCACGAGAGCGGAGGACACTCCGCGGGTGGTAGTTCCTCATGATGAGGAACTGAAGTATAGAGTCCTCTTTGAGGCACATGACGCCCCTAGCGGGGGTCATTTAGGTCGGGATAAGACCTACAGCGCTTTAAGCGCTTTGTATTGGTGGCCCAAGATGTATAAGTGGGTCGGTGCGTATATTCGCACCTGTGAGACGTGTCAGAGGATCAAACCCTCTCCAGATTCAGCAGCGCCTTTGGCGAGCTTACCCGTTCCGACGGAGTGTTGGAAATCCATTAGTATGGATTTTATCTCCGAAAGATAAGGCCGGTAACCCCGGCATTTTGGTCTTTGTAGACCGTTTGAGCAAGATGGCTCACCTGGCGGCGGTGCCAGAGTCCATTGATGGACAAGGAACAGCGAAAGTGTTCCTAGCCCGTGTCTTTCGACAGCATGGTCTACCTGATTCCCTTATAACGGATAGGGATCCCCGTTTTACGGGACAGTTTTGGGGGGCGTTGCTTAAGGTGCTGGGCACCAAGCTCCTCATGTCCACTGCGGATCATCCTCAGACGGAAGGACAAACGGAACGGGTTAATCGCGTTGTGGAAGATATTCCCAGGAGTTTATGCCCGGAGTATCCAAATAGTTGGAGTCAGATGCTTTCTATGGCCGAATTTACTATAAACAATTCGGTCCATGCATCTACGGGGTTTACCCCGTTTTACGTGAACGGATTAGTGAATCCTAGGGTTCCGCTGACGACGCGTGTGTGTGGCCCAGGGCTTGAGGGAGGATCATCCCCCGATGTCAGCCCTGTGCCTGTTCAATAGCACATCGGTAAGTTTTTATCGACGCGCCTTAGTGTCTTACGACACGATTGCGACGCCATGGCGGAATTCCAAGACAATCAAAAGGAACAGGCCGACCGCAAGGGTCGGCGTAACAAAAGGGCGTATCAAGTAGGAGAAATTGTTTTATTAAACGCTAAAAACCTTCATACACATGCAGTTTCTAATGTCATAAGAAACAAACTGCTCCCCAGGTTTTTGGGGCCTTTCAAGGTGCTAGCCCGAAAGGGCTTGGCGTACACCTTGGATATTCCGAAGGCGATGCGTACGCGTCCAAACTTCTATGTAGGTATGCTTAGGCCATACCAGAACCCGGAGGCGGGTCCCCTCTTGGAGGGGGTTGGAAAGGCGGATAACCGTAAGAGCCGTAAGACGCGGCAGGGCGGAGTAAGTCCGACAGGATCAAAATGCGACCACGAAGCTCCGCAACGGTCGACTCGAGAGAGTCAAGCCGCTTCTCGATGCGGTCAATCGCACCCCCCCCCCTCATCGCGGAGTCCATCCTGGACGTCCTGGATGCGATGGACGTGTCGATCACAGCGCTCGCGAAACTCACGTCGCAATTGCGCGACATCCTCCTCCAGTTCTCGATACGGAGGGTATTCCACATTACCATGTGGAGATTCTGATGGCGCGACGCCATCATCGGGGTAAAACCCAGTATCTGGTGAAGTGTAAGGGCTATCCACACTCACAGAGTTCGTGGGAGTCCGAGACTCCCCTGCGGCAGGATTGCCGAGACGTCGTTGACGCTTTCGAGAGGGAGAATCCTGCTGCAGTCGAAGAACAAAGGGGCGAGAGAAGCCCCTTCACTCCCAGCAGTTGAGAGCTCACCGGATGCAGATGCAGAGCTTTCATTGCTCTCCGGCACCACGTCCAGGGCACGGGCGATAGCATAGCGTGTGCGATAAGGGGAACTTAATTGCCCCATCGCTTTGGCTCTGGCAAACGCTAAGCGCAATTCCCTCTCTATCCGAACGTCACGATCTGAATAGCTGTTGTACAGCTTGTTAAAGTCAGGGAGACGCTTCTCCCCTTCCGCCCAAGCGCGGAACTTCTGTTCTGCCTCCTCGGCATCTTCTCCTGGTAGGAGAACGAAGCGAACCTCGAGGAGGCTCTCAACAACGGCACCCTGTACCTGTTTCCCGAGGCGCGCTCGGTACGAGGTGGCAGTGAACTGCTTCTGCGTGAGCAGTTTTTCCCGGAGTTGGTTCCGGAGTACGATTTCACGAGGCTGTACAGCCGCAGGGACAGGGGTATGGAAGGCTAAACCCCTCTTTACCTCGTTTTTAGCCCACTTTTGGGGGTCACGAGGACCCGACAAATGATATGCCGCTCGTGGAGGGCGTTTAGGGGCGCGTAACGCTGCCTCTCGTGCCTGTACGGCAAGTTGATCTTCCTGAGCCGCATCCAGCTCATTGGTTATTGTCGCCTTCGGCGACCCGGATATGTCACCCGAAGTTGGTAAGGGTGGCGCACGAGTTAGTGCATTTTCCCCACGAGTGGGGAATGGATTATGCTGCCGACATCGCCATTCGGCGTTGTCGGAGAAGGCATCATTAGGGGAAATATCCCCTAGGGCCCCCTTCTCCAAGATACCGGAGTGGGAGTAATTGTTATCCTCTTCTCGGGGAGAATCACCAGCACCACTATAGGTGCTCATTTGAGGCCAGAGTTCTGGCATTTGGGGTCCCCAACTATAATTGATTATTGCGTGTCAATAGTCTTGATGGGGAGGATGTAACGTGGTTATATTTGGTTACGTTGGTGTACGTAAGTACACAACGGCGAAGGTCAAGTATTGACCAGTCCGAAAGGTTCGGACCTATTGGTTGTTTTAACCAATCAGGTCTGGAGCTCTTGGTGAGGGCGTGGCAGCCTGCCATGTGTTGGTACAAAGGTGGTGTACACTACATTTTGGCTAGGTACGAATTAAGTAAGTTCTACCTAGTATTGCATATAGTTTATATTAGTTTATTAAGTTAGGCTAATTTTAGATTAAGTAAATAAACCAGTTTACAAATACACTGAATACTGCTAGGCGCACGACCCGGAACGGTCGCGCGTGCAGTGAGTGTTGTAGCAAAGGGGAGCACCTCCCCTAGCTACTCCCGTCTAAGGGAAGCCTTGGAATAAGACTTTTGTGTTTACTAAACGTACACTCAGAGAATCTTGGCCCCGATTGAGAGATCAATCTCCCACTAGCCCTTATATAAGGGCGTATCGGCTAAGTAGCGGCGTATCGCCGCATAAGGAAAGTCTTCCTCTGTGCGCTAGCCGCACCGTGCATGTACGCGCCGGCTATACCTTTGATGACCTTCTTGACTGATTCAATGAAGTATTTTTCGCTGACGGATTTGCGATGAGCGCGAATGGGAAACATGCCAGCTTCTGTGCACCCACAGCGTAGCTCTGCTGTTGTGTGCGGGCATAGTCGGCCACAAGCTCAAAGCGGATGCCTCACTCGCAATTCATGCTATCTCAAGGATCTCCCTGTGGGCTTCCAGATCCAGCAAGTTGAATTACACCTTTCGATCCAATAGATCAGGACGCATGAGCGCTGGGTCCAATGTATCCGGTCGGTTCGTGGCCATCACACACTTTGATATTTCCACGTGGATCGAATCCATCCAGTTCCATCTACAATCTGCAACATTGTGAGCTGCACTTCATTGTCGGTACCACATTCCTCGGAGCTGCTACGAGTTCCACCAATAGCGTTACCTCATCAAAAAAACAGTGCAAGCTTTCTTGGATCAAGCCATCGTGAAAAATTCTCGCACCATTCCCGCGCCTTCACCCACATATTTTTGCACGAGCTCACTGCCAAATAAATAACTCGAATGAAACATGCATCGGTGCCGTTCGCTACAGCACGAGCCGACAGGGTCTTGCCTGTCCCTGGAGGCCCAAAGTGTTAAAATAGTCGGTCTCTTTTTGGTTTTTTCTAAAACTGGGTTGGACTAATTTTAGGTAAGAATTTGCATTTCGTTCTTATTAGTAGCATAGTTAGTGTATTAGTACTCGGTTTTGAGTGCACACATTTTTTGCTACGCATACGAAATGTATACCACACAACAAACGGAAGTTTACCATAACTTCAACATCTGGTACATATTTCATCTTAGGATAGCTAAACACTTCTCAATATCCATTCCGTTGATTTAGTCCCTGGCTTGGATATTTTCTTCGTCTCGCTACGAACTGTCTTCTGGTATATTTTTCGCTGTTACCGTGTTTTTGACTGTGGAAATATCGATTTAAGTGACTTTTCGCTATATTGGGGATATTATCGAGCATCTACGACTCAAGTTTTCGTCTACAAGTGCTATTATGGATACGAACAACATTCAACGCATAGAGCAATACACCCTTTGCGTGGATCAATTCCCAAATTAAAAACTCCCTCTGGGTGCAGTAGCGGTAGTTCCACAACTTCTCGAAGTTTCTCGAGCGCATCTTAGGCGCCTCCCACGTCGTCGTACGTACCACCAGGCTTGTCTTCGACTGTCATCAGGGATACTGTTGGATCAATTTTGGGTGGCAGAGGGATCTGAATAGCGTTTTCCGTGCGATCCACACTGACGCGCATCCCTTCTTCAGTGTCTGTCGGAGCGCCTTTTTCTCCCAGTCACGCCACAAACTTGGCAATCTGCTTGACATTAATCATATTCTTGGCTTCGTCTTCTCCAGCGTGAATAATCTTCGTACAACTAGCAACATGAAGCGGCTGTTCTTCTTGCATCATTTGTCTATCACTCACAAGATCCCAAAGACTCGGTGACTCAGTCCCGTGTCGCTCTCCTTAATACCGATGAGATTATGAACGGCCTCTTGTGCCTTCTTAATCTCGTCCTCTACCTGTTTGATCACGCGCGCGAGCATGGACACAAACCGTACGTTTTTAGTAGAGCAGTACTCCATCATCGAGTACAGTCTCTGGTCCAGCCAGGAAATCATCTTTCGTCTCGTAATCTTTCGTGTTACTCGTATAACACTCGCCGAGATTCACAAGCTCCGACAAACCAAGCCGACAGTTTTACGACGTTAATACACAATCAACGACATGAGCGCGTCAATAATATGGAACAGTTGATAACGTCGTCACGCAGTACATGACGTTCCCGCCCTGGTCGTCGCAAAACAGCGCGTCTTGGCTACGCTACGAAATTTAACGCGCTGTGCGTGTGCAACGATAGCGTTAGCTAGTTGCCGCGACAGTGTAGCTGTCAACAAATATGCTTCGGCACGCAAGATCGAGACGACGGCACGGGCAAGTTAAAACACAAAACTTGGAGAATTCCTTGATCTAACTCCGAAGCCTCCCCCCTTCAGGCTACAAGACAGCAGCAGGACGTTGAGGTTTCATGCTAGACTGCCATGGAGTGCTGGCGGCGATAGCAGTGCAGAGTCTATTAACACTACTAAAGGTGCGAGGTGATTGTATGCGGTCATCGTATAGACTGATGGAGTTGAAAAGTTACCTAGTTATTATCATGTCACCAATGACGAACAATTTCAAGTATATTAGTACCTTTAAGAGCAACTCGCCACCTTCTCGACGGACAATCCCGCGCTCGACAATCGATAAAAGGAAAATCCCCTACATCTCGTGCCTTGTAGTATTCCAAACCATTCAGTTCCTAACCATCCAGTTACATCGATATACTAGTAAGACGCATGGCCTTCAAGTCCGTCAATCAGGCGTGTGTAACAACTGGCAAACACCAGGCTCGACCAATCACAACGGTCTATCATAAACAGTAGCGACGGATCGGTGCCGAGCTACGTCAAAGCTTTCGCACAGAAGCAGCAGCAGAACGATGACGAGTTATACACGGCGATCAACAAGGCGCAAGATTGTACCCTGTTTTTTGAGTAAGAACATCTTATACGCATCTTGACTACCCTTGTTTGTTACATCCTTGACAGTGACGCCGAATTGAAGCAGTATCTTGAAACGTTTAGATCTAGCCAAGACGGTAATTAATTTTTTCATCCACCCTTTCCAATTGTTCTTCCGAGCAGAAGTAATGAGGCCATCGATCCTTTTCACTTTCGCTTCTAAGTATTCCACATACGAACGATACAGATCCCTAGAGCCCAACGAATACACGCGCGAAAGAAAAGCGCCAGTTTTAAACAACTTTCTAGCGTCAGCGTTACCGCTTTTAATCAAACGCTGAACCGCTTCTCGTTTCCTCGTCTCCTTCTGTTCGAACCGGTGACTCTTTATATACCTGATAATCGTTCTCATAAAATCTCTGTCTTCTGCATCCATCTCGTCTGCTCCACCGTTCGCTCGAATCATTCGATTGTCCTGCCTTACGGTTGGGTCATGAGCTGGGGAGGCCATTTCGGACTGCGCAGGCTTTCTGGTCGTCGAGTCTGCGCCAGAGCATGATACTGCCAATAGAGCGAGCACGATGAAGAGTAGCGATTTCGTCATGAATACGACTGCTCCAGTCAAAGGATAAAGTCAGAATGGGTTGTAGCGATATATATATGTACTGAACAACTTGTGAGCAAAAAAATGCCAATTGGAACAAAAATGCACATGAACAGTAGTAATCCATCGCATATTTGGCAAATGATGATCGTATCTATTATTCTCGCGCTGTTAGCTTGTGAGCAATAAAATGCATGGTCCGTGCGCCTATCCAGTTTGGACAAACAAAAGTGGTACATGTACAGTAGAAACTCATAGCCGTTACTCGCGCTGTGTTATTATTATGCAAAGTGTCTATTTAGTGTTATCCACTATACGCTACTTGGTATTTATGAATATATTTGTATAGGTTCGTCTCTTCGTCTGGATGCGGACGCCTCTCTTCTTTAACTTCGCCTGCGCCATCGATGTGGTCTGCTTGCGTTTCTTCTTGTTAAAAATAGTCTGTATACTATATTACTAAAATTAGGTAGGACTATATGTTTTGGTGAGGTGGCGAGCAACGAGTTGAGCATCAAGGCCTACAGCGATGCAGATTACCGTGGTTCTAAGAGTGACAGAAGTTAACCTCAGGTGGACTCATCTTTGTCGATGGCGTTTTGGTTGCTTGGCTTTGAACAAAACTTAAGATATTTTGTACCCTTAAGGTAGCGCGAAATCTTCTCGGCAAGCTGCCAATCTGCAACGCTGGGTGTAACAGGACTGATCCTGTTACAGTCTTACAATGTGTTGTGCGAGGAAGCGCGCAATACAAGAGGGGTAGGATTAGTTGATGACAACTAATCATATACTGTAAGTAAATATAAATATTTACTTGTTGTTTAGAACGCAAAATTAAGAGTGCTGATTTAATGGGTGGTTATCGGCTAATAGTATAGTAATTACCTAACTAATATAATAATATCAAGTCTTAAACTAACTGTACTATTAGTTAACCTGCATGATTCGGTATTTATACCGAATCGATTTTTCCTTCGTATATTATAATAACTTATAATCTATTATTTGAATTTGACAACGCGTCTGAAATTCAACTGTGATATTCTAACTTGAATATCCATTATGTAATGGCACCCCATTACATCACCCCCCACTTAAGGTGGTTGGCCAATAATAATTCTTATTTTGGCCAATCATAGGTGGCACTTGTTGGTCGAAATTTCTCATTCACCAACTGATTGACCATCGACTCGATGGTCAAAGCACGCGGCGGCGCTCTAAAGAGCGCTGCTGAAAATATCAAAGGAGCTTCTTCCTCCGCCTCAGCACTAGGCTGGTGTTGAGTGACAACAGTGACGCTGCATTAGCAGCGTCAACTACGCAAAGGTCGAAGACGGTACGTAGCACAGATGCTGCTAAGGCGGCATCTGGCAAGAAACAGGGAGATGTTGCTAATGCAACATCTCGCACGATGACAACCCCCGAATGGTGTGTTGCCAGGAAGGGTTCTTCCATGTTCGGAGACAGTTCTGACTCCGAACAAAGTGATTGGGGCACAGCTGTCCCCGCGAAAGGATCTAGCGAATCGAAACTCGCTAGGTGCTCATCGCCTAACAGCGATGATAACTCTTGTGTCGCTGTCAGCTATGATATCGACAATGATCATCACAGATGGTTGCGGGAACGCAGAACCCCACCTGGACCAAGTACGTCTCCACGTCGGGGTGGTTTAACCCCGGCGCGTGGTGTTGAAGCAGGCGGTGTTCCGACTGCTAAAAGATCTCAAACAGAAGCGGCGCCTGCCGCGTCTGAAGCGTATCATCGTACGGAACCACATGTTCCGTACAAAGTGGGGTTTTGGACCCCTGGATGGGCTATTGCCCCCAACAGTGGCGGTCACCGTAAACGGGACCGCAAATATGCGCTGTTCGATATCAACGTGCTGGATGACTGCGAAGATATCCAGTCACCTCGATTCGATCGAAGTACAGCCGATAGGCGTCTGTACTTTATTGACCTCTTTTTCCAGGTTCGACATTATTCGAGCCGGAAAGGGTCAAGAAAGAACAGGGACGACAAGGACGCCCTGACCCAAAGTTGGAACGCTTTTGTTGACAAGTACAACAAAAGCCCCGATGACTACGTGAACAAAGTTCACGTAATGCGCGAGCGCTTTTTAAAGCACTCGCGAACAGGCAAAATGGAATACATCCATTTGCTTGCATCAAAGAAGGGTTGAACTGTGGTGTCCCTTCTCACCTCGTTTGCCCGCGGTGTCCGCAGGGCGGTCCTCGTCTGTCAGAGGGGGAGTTGCGGGGGTACGGTGGTTTTTCCGTACCCGCCGAAATTCAGGGCTTAATCGATGCCCTAAATGCATCTACACCTAGTGTGGATGCTACTTCGCATTATGAGTTTGAGACTTCTTCTCAAGATCAGTTAAAAGGTCTGGGGCGTCGGCCCTCAGAACCTCAATCGGCTCCCAAGAGTCGAACTCTTGTGGGTAACCCAGCCAGCGTACTAAGTACTCGATACGCTGCCCCTTCTTCGAAGGCACCGAGCGCTTCGAGATCAAGCGCTCGAGAATGTATCGCTTATTCCCCTGATTATCGATCAGGGGCAGCGGAGGTTGAGAATTCCCTCACCGTTGTTGTTGCGGAGCATGGTTCTTTTCTCCGCAAGCTCGAGGAGGGTTATTCCTCCTTGAGCAGCGATATGTCTCACTGTGTGAAGACATATTGGTCTCTTCGCGAGGATGTCCGCGACATCCTCGGGGCGCAAACTGCCCTCCAGCAGAAGAATGATCTTCTGTACATTGAGCTTTCCCGCTATAAGGAAGAGCTCGATCGGCGCACGGCTGATCTTGAGCAGTCGAAGGCGGAGGTAACGACTCTCCGCTCTGTTCACCAACGGCTGGAAGCCGATTACAAGTCTCTCTTGGGAGACTTGGAGAAGCACGGTATCTTCCGTGGTTCTGCGTCTCGTCGTAAGACGAAGACGAGTGATACGGCTTGAGCCGCCCAACATAGAATGTTGGGTGAAGCCGCATTGCTGTGGGAATGTCTAAGGTATAGGCATTCCCCCGAATCTCTTGGACCTTGAAAGGTCCAATGTACTTAGGAAGCAACTTCCGTGTAGTGAAGTTACTTATTGAATGTATAGGCAAATTGGTAGTACTTAATAATACCAATTCACCTTTCAGAAAGGAGTTTTTGTTCTTCCTTCCTTGTTTGTCTGCATTTTGATTCTGCTTATCAAAAGCAGAGGCAAGTGCATCTTTTATATAGCGTATTACAGCTTGGCGCTGTAATACGAATACATCTACTGCTTTATCAGCAGTAGGTGCATTGTCCTCGTTGTCTGCGGCCATTGATGCAGGCACATATTCATCGTATGCAGCTTCAGTTTCATTTGAAGCTGCTTCCGCTTCTACTGTACTTTCAGTAGAAGGGCCATCGTTTTGTTCACAAGTTGCAGTTGCAACTTGCGCATTGACTCGCTCAAAATTTGAGCCGGTCCCTCCCCCACTTATATTTGGCGTACCGCCAAGTAAAGCCGGGGTTCGTGGATGCCTTAAGGCATTCACGTAGAACGGTGTATGATTAGTTGAAGCATGCACCGAATTGTTAATCGCGAATTCAGTTAGTGGCAGATAGTTACTCCACTGTTCAAAGGCATGTGCTTATGATCGCAACATGTCTCCGAGAACGCGGTTAGCCCGTTCTGTCTGCCCATCCGTTTCCGGATGGTCCGCAGTTGACATCTTCAACTTTGTTTCCAACAATGAGAACATTTCTTGCCAGAAACGTCCTGTAAATCTCGGATCTCGATCCGAGACAATGTCTTCCGGCATTCCATGCAAACGGAATACCGTATCAACGAATATCCGCGCTGTTTGAGCGGCGGTTACGTTCGCTGATACTGCAGTAAGATGTAACATCTTACTGAAACGGTCTACAAAGACCACTATTCCGGTCTTCCGACTATTGTCGGGTGGAAGAACGAATACGAAGTCCATTGAAATGGACTTCCAACACTCTGTCGGAACCGGCAGAGATTGAAGCGGAGCCTGTGCAGACTGAGCAGGCTTAACGCGCTGGCAAATCTCGAAAGCGCGTACGTATTTCCGTACCCTCTTGTACTGGTTTCGCCAGTAAAAGTCACGTGCGAGAGAAGCGTATGTCTTCTCTCGACCTTGATGACCCGAAATCGGTGCATCATAATACTCAAACATAATTTGATGTTTGAGATCATCGTCGTTTGGAACGACGATGCGACTTTCATCTTTTTGGTCTGTGCTGTAAAGCAGCAGACCATCGTGCAGTAGATATCGATGCACGCAAGCGCGGAGGAACTCTGGTAGTTCGTCGCGCTTCTCACTTGATTGATTACTTAAGTAATCAATCAACAGAAGTGTCTCCTCGTCTGTTTTGTACGCCTCGCGTACTTGTCGTATAATTGACGACGACAAAGCAGTGCAACGGATCGCGTTTGCACTGGCACCTTCGGTTACGGACGGTTTCGTCTCGTAATCGGGACTTCCTGATAGCGCATCCGCTATCACGTTCAACTTTCAGGGTTTGTATTCAACCGTACAGTTGTATTCAGCAAGGAATGAGGGCCATCGAGCCATTCTTTGAGAAATATGTGGTGAATTCACGGCCGTGCGTAGCGACGCATGGTCCGTGTAAACCACAAACGGTCTATCTCCCAGTATATAGATCCGAAACTTGGCCGGTGCATACTTCATGGCAAGGAGTTCCTTGTCATGCACTGGATAGTTGCGCTCGGATGGGCACAACTGACGCGACTGATAGCAGATTACGCGATCACGATCATCGTGATCACGCTGCATCAAAGCACAGCCGATAGCGAAATCGCTCGCGTCGCAAACGACGTGGAACTGACGCTCGTTATCAGCTAAAGCCAAGACAGGCGCTTCAGTCAAGCTTTGATTGACTGCATCAAAAGCATAATGACATTGGGTATCCCAATTCCATTCGACATCTTTCTTAAGTAATTGAGAAAGAGGTCGTATTAACCCAGCATAGTTGCACGAATACTTGTGCAAATATGTTGCCAGCCCAAGGAACTTTCGAAGTTCCTTTACGTTGTTTGGCGTAGGCCATTCAAAGATCACCCTGATCTTTTCTGGATCAGAGCGCACCCGTTCTTGCCCACAAAACATCCAAGAACGGGTATCTCAGGTTCACCAAAGGTACACTTCTTTAGATTTGCATAGAGCTTATGCTTACGCATAAGCTCTAACACTTGACGTAGATGTTCCCTATGGACATCTACATCGCTTTTATCGTGTTCACCCTTACTATGGATGAACACGTCATCGAAATAACTCGGTGCGAATTCTCGCACCGGGCGTAATAGATGCGATACGCTTCTGTTAAACGTAGCAGGGGCATTTCGAAGCCCCTGCGGCATAACAAGCAACTCCCAAAGCATACCGCTTGGGGTGATTACCGCAGTGAGAGGGATATCCTTCTCACGCATTAGGATTTGATAAAATCCATCTCTTACATCGAGAGCACTAAAGATGGTGCTCCCGCACATGCCATCAATGATGACATCTTTTCGCGGTATCAGCGTCTGCGCCGGTACCGTCGCTACGTTCAGCTTGTTGTAAGCGTGAACGATTCTCCACCCACCTGTGTACTTTTTCACACAAAAGGTGGGGGTAGAGTGCGGTGAGATAGACTCCCGCACTTGGCCTGCTTTACGACGAGCTTCCGAAAAACTCGTCGATCGCTTTTACTTGATCACGCGGCAACGGCCATTGCCGCGTAACACAATACTTCGTGCCTGGCACGAGGTCAATCTCATGACGAGTTCCCTTATCCTTAGGGAGCTCGCTAGGTACTTCTTCTGGGAATACGTCAGCGTATTCTCGAAGTACCTCATTAAATGGGGAGTTCGCTTTAAGCAACTCCCAGCTCTGCGCTTCAAAGCGCTGAACTTTGGTTTGGTCATTGGGAACCTCGTTCCCAATGTTTCCACTTGTAATGTGGATATTCGTGAACGAATATCCACTACATCATCTGTTGCAACGATGATACAGATCTGTTCGATCTGATCATCGTGCAAGTTTCTCATAAACTTCTTCCATCTTAGCGCTGGAAGAGCCATCACCTCCGAACCTTCTTTCGGAGGGTGTTCCATCAACAGAGACTGGGTAGCTAATCCGGTCTCCGTTTGCGTCAAGACGTTGATCGTCTCGACGGAACTGTCCATGCAATCAGACTCACTCGTCTGATTGACTGCTACACGGTGACTACGATTCACCGTGTGCGAATACTCATTATCATGGTGGCCATTGCCTACCATGGAATCTTCTTGGCGATCAGATGTGCTCTCTGATCGGCCGCCTGTTCTGCGACACGGTGGTCTTTATCACCCGTGTGCATGGCTAACGCAACGTGGTGGGCACTGGCCACCACGGAGTTGTGCTAACGATTGCACTCGATCGTGAGTTCACTCTCATCAACACGGAATTCTTTCGTCGTGTTGGAACCTTTGGTCGCACAGTGGGTGTTTACCACTGTGGATACTATTTCATTCTCACGGTGGGTGTTTCCCACCGTGGATATCACTTCATTCTCACGGTGGTCTTTATCACCCGTGGAATGTTTCTCTCCAACACGCAACGACTCTTCAGTTGCGTGTGGTAGTCCCTCTGGGCTCTCACCAGCGGAGGTACCTTCCGTTGATCGTGTCGGAACAGACCTGGTGGTGCCATCGATATCCACCAGACTGTCTGACGCTGCGGTTGTATCTTCTGATACATCCGGATTACACACAGGGTGATCAGATCCTGTGCGTCCGCCGCAGTCGATCGATAGGTTAACCCAGTCGATCGAAGGTTTAAACTTGGACATCCATGGGGTTCCAAGTATCACATCGAACTTGTCACTCTAAATCGAGGACGACGAATTCATCCTCGAATGACAGTTCATTCAACTCGATGCTTGTTTTAATCACACGCTTTGGAATAGTCACGGTTGCACCTGTTGCTAACCGGACTGACAACATACTTCGTGGGGTTTCTACCTCCACGAAGCTCAACAGCGTTAGACTCTGAGTTCTAACGAAATTGTTTGACGCTCCTGTGTCAAACCAAGCTCACATCGCTCCCGTGCGGCTTAACCTCCAGGGTGATAAGAGGCTTATCATCACCCTGCACCTTTTGACAGGACATAGTACCATCTGGGGCTATTACCCTCACATGCCCTATGTCGGCATGTGGTTTAACATTCCCAGTAGGGCGCCCCGCCCCTACTGGTGATTTACGTTTTTTGCACCAACAGGGTGATGTCCCTGTTGGTGTCGCCGTGCAGCGGACGGTTCCGTCCGCTGACTTCGTGGCACCGGACGCGGTGCCATACAATTGGGCAAAATGCCCCACTTTCGCGCATCGATTGCAGCGAATGTTCTTCTTAAATTTCGGTTGCTTCTTGTACGAAGCAACCGCAACCGATAGGTCCATCGGCTGTGGACCTCCACCGCCCATGCTCTGGCGCGGGTGGCTGTTTCTTGAGACGAAGTGTGAGCTTCGTCTGCCCGACTTCTGCTTGTTGACATGCTGTTGCGGCATGTCAAAAGCGAAGGGCTGAAGAGCCCTTCGGCTGTACCCAGAATGCGATGACGCTGATCGCATGCTGAACTCTTTACGGATGCTCATATCAATGTCATCCCTTAGAGTCTTTGGCGGGAGCCGGTAAAGACTCTGTTTGACGGGACCATCATTGAGTCCCTTCATGAAGCCAGTGACCTGCATAGCAGGGGGCACCGGCTCATACACAATATTTGACAGCAAATATTGCGTCTTCTGAGCGTAAGCTTGAAGGTCAAGGTTACCTTGACGGAGTTCCATGAACTCCTGCCTAATACTTAGCTCCATTACTGGAGCTTCAAAGTTGAGCTTTAGCTCAGCTTTTAATTCCTGATAAGTCAGGAACGCAGAGTCATCAGTGGCTCTGCGACTCATCGCCCATGCCCTGGCTCTGCCGCCCATACATGTTGTGGCAAAGTACGCCTGTTGACGTTCGTCAACAATATTTTGCGCAGAGATGGCATCTTCCACCTCTGCGAACCATCTACGAAGGGGCTCGCCCCCTTCGCCGGTAAAGGGCGGTACTCTCGCCTTTACCACTTCAACGCTATGCGTTGCAGGTGCAGGTGTGGTCCACGCTGCCTCTGGAGCGGGCCGTGCTGGCTTTTCTAGGTGGTTTATCCTAAAGCGATTCACCACCTCTATCGCTTCCCCCGGGTCTTACCCAGGAGGAAGGTAATGATGTCGGTCCCCATGGACCGAACCATTTCTACCGTCGCGTCTTTACTACGCGACGTGAAGTGAGGGAAGTGTTTCGTCACCACTTCCAGCGTTATCTCTTGCTTGGAAGGCGTCATGTCTCGCGACATGATGCCGAGAAGCTCTTAATCTCGCTCCGCTAGTTGACTAGCGGAACAGAACTGTGGTCGTTAAGACGGACCACAAAGTGCTACCAGGTGTAACAGGACTGATCCTGTTACAGGCTTACACTGTGTTGTGCGAGGAAGCGCGCAATACAAGAGGGGTAGGATTAGTTGATGACAACTAATCATATACTAAAAGTAAATATAAATATTTACTTGTTGTTTAGAACGCAAAATTAAGAGTGCTGATTTAATGGGTGGTTAGCGGCTAATAGTATAGTAATTACCTAACTAATATAATAATATCAAGTCTTAAACTAACTGTACTATTAGTTAACCTGCATGATTCGGTATTTATACCGAATCGACTTTTCCTTCGTAGATTATAATAACTTATAATCTATTATTTGAATTTCAGACAACGCGTCTGAAATTCAACTGTGATATTCTAACTTGAATATCAATTATTTAATGGCACCCCATTACAGTGGGGGTATGAGTACGTCGAGTAGCCTTGTGAACAGCGTACACGATTTCGGGTCTGGTGCAGCGCGCGTTCCAAAGCAAGCTGCCGACCAAAGACTGGAAATCCTTAATTGTCGTTAATCCAGTACTTTTCAATTTATTGCTTGGTTGAAGCGAAAAGTCCTCGTAATCCGAGCCGATCGGATTTTGCACTGGGTTATCACCTTCCATCTTGAAGTCTTTGATGATAGCATCAATCGTGACTTCTTGATCCAACTTGTATCCAAAGTTATCGTCGAACGTCACACGCATACCGAGGAACTTGGATTCTTTTCCGAGGTTTTTAATATCGAGGCACTTTAGGTCTTCAAAATTGCTCTACGAGCTCCTCCTGAGTACAAGTCACTAATAGGTCATTAACATAGATGCATACGATAACGGTTTCACCATTTAAGTGCTTGACGTATAGACACATGTCCGTCAAGCACTGCGAAAAATGCAAATCCAGTAATTTTCCGTGAATCAGACGATTCAATAGTCATCCTGCCTATTTACGGCCGTAAGCGTATTCTTGAGCTTGAGACCTTTTTTCCTTGAAATTCTTGAGTGTCCTCACTTGGTTTCAATTGCATACCTTGGGGGATGAACAGAAAAATATCAACTTCATTTTCCTCGGCCTTAACATAGGCGTTCGGAATATCCCCATTCCTTGCGGGAACCTTCCACTTGGTCGCTAGAGCCAAAACCAACTTCACAGTGTTTATGTCGATAACGGCGGAAAAGTTAAGGTATAATCAATACCAAAACGTTGCTCGTTGCCACATGCAACGAGTCTTTCCTTGACACATGCAACGAGTCTTTCCTTGAACCGTTCGATTTTACCATCTTGGTCCAGTTTGGTCTTGAATACCCACCTGGTATGGAGAGGTCGACAATCTTGAGGCTTGTCAACGATGCTCCTGTAATCGTTTCGCTCCAGAGCACAAAGCTCCTCCTGAATTGCAATAATCCACTTGTCCTTGTTGAGGGAATTCATAGCTTCGTTGAAGTTTTTCGGGTCCATTTCAGTGATTAAATGTACTGACCCATTACCTTCAACTTGATTTGGAGTTTCAGTTGTGTCTTGGTCATTTTAGCTGAAACGTGATGTGTAGCCTGGTGTGTACACGCACGGTATGGCTAGCGCACAGAGGAAGACTTTCCTTAAGCGGCGATACGCCGCTACTTAGCCGATACGCCCTTATATAAGGGCTTAGTGGGAGATTGCTCTCTCACTCGGGGCCAAGATTCCGTGAGTTTACGGTTAGTAAACACTAACGCCTTGCTACAAGGCTTCCCTTAGAAAGGGAAAACTTAAGGAGATACTCCCTTTGGCTTTAACACTCACTGCGCGCGCGAGCGGTCTGGGTCGTGTGCCTAGCAGTCTTAAGTATTTTTGTAAACTGATTTATATTTAATATATGTAATTAGCCTAAATAATTAAACTAATGTAAACTATATGTAATACCAAGTAGAACTTGCTAAATTCGTATCTAGCTAAAATGTAGTGTACACCACCTGTGTACTAACACGTGGATGGCTGACACGCCACCCCCAAGGGCTCCTGCCCTGATTGGTTAAAATAACCAATGCTTCAAACCCTTTCGAACCGGTCAATACTGACACAAACCGTAGTGTACTCACGTACACTACCTACTAAATGTGACTTGGATGTAACCCTGTTACATCCTCCCCCATCAAGACTATTGCTTACGCAATAAACAAAATTTTTGTTGGAGAAATCCAACTGCCAGAACCTCTGGCTGACCATGAATACCTTTAGTGGTGCTATGGAAGAAAACTATTCCGATAACTCGGAAGTGGATGCCCTTGGGGAGATCTCCCCAACGCTGACCACTCCGAAAGCGCCGAACAGTGCTGTCGGTCATCCAACCCATTCCCCACATGTGGGAAAATGCGCTAACTCGTGCGCAACTATTACCAACCTCGGATGGCATATCCGGATCGCCGAAGGCGATCACCACTAATGAGCTGGACGCAGCTCAAGAGGCTCAAAATGCCGCACAGGCATTACAGGCTGCCTTGTACGCCCCCATGCGCCCTCCACTGGCGGCATATCGTTTTGGAGGTCCTCGTGACCTCCCAAAGTGGGCCAAGAATGAGGTAAAGAAGGGTTTAGTCTTCTATACCCCTGGCCTCGCGGCTGTACAGCCGCAACACATCACACGCCGGAATCAACTCCGGGAAAAACTGCTCACGCAGAAGCAGTTCACTGCTACCTCATATCGAGAGTGCCTCGAGAAACAGGCACAGGGTGCCGTTGTTGGGAACCTCCGCGAGGTTCCCTTCGTTATCCTGCAAGGAGAAGATGCCAAAGAGGCAAAGCAGAAGTTCCGCGCTTGGGCGGAGGGGAGAAACGTCTCCCCGTGTTTATAAGGCTGTACAACAGCTATTCCGAACGTGACGTTCGGATAGAGAGGGCATTGCGCTTGGATTTTGCCAGAGCCAAAGCTATGGGGCAATTACGTGCCCCTTATCGCATGCGATATGCTAGCGCCCGTGCCCTCACTGCGGTGCCGGAGCCCAGTGCGGGTTCCGCATCTGCCTCCGGAGGGCTCCCAACTACTGGGCTTACCCCGACTTTTTGGTCGTTGACTCACAGCGGGATTCTCCCGCTCGAAAGCGTTAACGACGTCACGGCAATCCTGCCGCAGGGGAGTCTCGAACTCCCACGAACTCTGTTAATGTGGATAACCCTTCCACTTCACCAAATACTGGGTTTGACCCCGATGATGGCGTCGCGCCATCAGACGCTCCACCCCGTCCTGCCGTACCTTACGGCTAACCACCTTTTGCTTGTCTTGGATTTCCGCCATGGCATCGCAAACGTGTCGTAAGACACTAAGGAGCGTCGATAAACCTATAGATGTGCTTTCGCACAGATACAGGGCTGACATCGGGGAATCCTCCCCCCTCAAGCCCTGGGCCACACACACGTGGCGTCAACGTAACCCGCGGATTTACTAATCCATTCACGTAAAACGGGGTAAACTCCGTAGATGCATGGACCGAATTGTTGATAGCAAATTCGGCCGTCGAAAGCATCTCACTCCAACTTTTTGGAGAATCCGGACATAAACTCCGGAAAATGTCTTCTACCACGCGATTAACGCGTTCCGTCTGACCGTCCGTCTGCGGGTGATTCGCAGTGGACATGAGGAGCTTGGTGCTCAGCACCTTCAACAACGCTCCCCAGAACTGTCCCGTAAAACGGGGATCCCGATCCGACACAACGGAATCGGGTAGACCATGCTGTCAAAAGACACGGTCTAGGAACACTTTCGCTGTTCCTTGTCCATCAATGGACTCTGGAACCGCCGCCACGTGAGCCATCTTTCTCAAACGGTCTACAAAGACCAATATGCCGGTGTTCCCGACCTTATCCTTCGGAAAACCGAAGATAAAATCCACACTAATGGATTTACAACACTCCGTTGGAACCGACAATCTCGCCAAAGGCGCAGCTGAACTTGCAGAGGATTTAACCCTCTGACACGTCTCACAGGTGCGTATATACGCACCGACCCACTTATACATGTTGGGCCACCAATACAAAGTGCTTAAAGCGCTGTAGGTCTTATTCCGACCTAAATAACCCCCGGTAGGGGCGTCATGTACCTCAAAGAGGACTCTATACTTCAGTTCCTCATCATGAGGAACTAGCACCCGCGGAGTATCCTCCGCGCTCGTGCTATAATATAGCAAACCGTTACAGTACCTGTAACGGTGTAAACGAGCTTTATCTCGACTTGACAGGGTTGGCTCAGACGAGCCAAGACCCTTTTCACCTAACGCGCTGATATGCGCCGTACGTTGTGGGTCTTTCTCATACGCCTGGCGTATGAGATCCACCACAGACGAGGTGATGAATGTCGCGTGAGCGAGCTCGTAATCGGGACGACGCGACAACGCGTCTGCAAGCACGTTCGGCTTGCCAGGTTTATACTTAACCTCAAAGTTGTACTCCGCAAAGAAGGAGAGCCAACGGGCCATCCATTGCGATAGATGAGGCGACTTTTCGCTGTCCGTAAGGACGCGTGGTCAGTATAAACCACGAACGGCTTTGAGCCGAGTAGTTGAAACCTAAATTTGACAAGAGCATACTTCCTTGAAAGTAGCTCCTTGTCATGAACGGGATAATTCCGTTCCGCAGCTTTAAGTTGCCTCGACTCAAACGCAATCACGCGTTCTCTTCCCGCGTCATCTACTTGTAACAAAGCATATCCGATTGCGAAATCGGAGGCGTCGCAGACGACGCTAAAAGGTTTCCCAGAGTCCGGGAGATCAAGAACGGGAGCTTTTAACAAGCTCCTCTTAACCGCTTCAAAAGCGTTTTGGTGTTTGGTTTCCCAACACCAGTAAACCTCCTTCTTAAGAAGGTCCGTCAATGGCTTCGCCATTTCAGCGTATTTCTCGCTGTATTTGTGTAGATAATTGGCTAATCCAAGCCACTTCCGTAAATATCTAAGATTTACAGGAGAAGGCCACTCCACAATGGCTTTCACCTTCGCGGGATCCGCCCGCACTCCATCCTTACCGATGAAGCATCCGAGGAAAGGAATTTCCTCAGCACCAAAAATACATTTGGATGCGTTTGCATATAGTTTATGCTCTCGCATACATTTGAGCACAGCTCGAAGGTGTATAAGGTACGTCTGAACATCAGACGAGTCGCCTTCCGCGCGACTATGAACGAATATATCGTCGAAGTACGTCTGAGCGTACTTTCTATGAGGGAGGAAGAGTTGAGTCACCAAGCGAGTGAAAGTCGCAGGCGCATTCGAAAGCCCCTGTGGCATAACAAGCCACTCCCACAGCATGCCGCTAGGCGTGCTGACCGATGTAAGCGGAATATCGGACGCTTGCATGAGCACCTGATAATACTCGTCCACCAGATCTAAGGCACTGTACACCGTACAGTCCGCCATATTGTTCTGGAGGACATCATTCCGAGGAATCGGAGTCTGTATGGATACTGTAGCTGCATTCAGCTTGTTGTACGCATGCACAATGCGCCACTTTCCGTTCGGTTTACGAACACAAGAGTGGGAGAAGAATGGGGAGACTTAATCTCCCGTACCATTCCTGCCTCTTCTTTCCCCTTGAATAATTCGTTGATAACATCGCATTGCTCCTTGGGGAGAGGCCACTGCCTAGTGACGCAGTATTTGGTTCCAGGAACCAAGTCAATTTCGTGTCGGACACCCCGATCCGGTGGTAACCCCATCGGTGGGTTGTCACAAATGGCTTTACCGAATTCCTTAAGTAAGGAATGGTAAGGGTCCTCAGGATTCGCGAGGATCTTGAGACCGCTTCGAGCATCCAATGCCTGTTTGGTTTGCACCAAAACTGACTCGTCCATCGTGGATGAGGAGTTCAACTACTTTTCCGGACGTAATACGACAACCTCGTCGATATCATATGCTTTTAAAGCAGTTTCAAACTCGTTGAAGGACATCGCCTCCAACGACAACTGTTCGCCTATCCCAGGCAACCGTTCCAGGCTTACGCCTTCCGTGACAACACCTGTCACACTATTCACCATCCTATAGGACTGCTGACTACTGGCCTCGGGACCCATCCCGGGACCCACATGGGGGGAGTCAATTGCCCGATCTATTGGAAGAGCATAGCGCCTATCCACAGAGGTCTCTACCTCTACCACCGGTGACTCGCCGGTCTCACCTACAAAGACGTAGTCGGAATCATTTCCGACGTGCGAAAGAGACGAACTACGGGTCTCTTCGCTTGGAAGAGCCTCGCGCTTAACCACAGGGGTCTCTACCCCTACCACTGGGGTCGCCTCAGAGGAATCCACCTCTGCCACTTGCAACTCACTAGTCTCTCCGTTAACGGCGTGGGGATTAACCGCCTAATACCTCTCGTTAAGGAACTCTTCCTTAACGTCATTGGTAATGATCATTTCAGACATTCCAATATCTGGCATCTCACGCCAGAATCGCTTTTGCGATCGAGCAAAGGTGGGTTCATGACTCGCCAATGCTTACCCCGATCGCGGGTGCGTTGATCCAATGGACTTAGACTTACAGTCTATTCATGGCTCGTGGCGTTCCAGCCACTTCATGCCCAGAATGAGTCCAAATCAAGGACTAGGCAACGTTCTTAGCTATCGATGTCTGCAAACTTCAGCTAAAGGTCAATCGAGACCTTGGGTACAGAAACCTGTACACCCGTCGCAAGACGGACTGTGGCAACGTCACGAGAACGTGCATCTAGGGCCTCGGCATACAGCCGACTCTTCTCCACAGAAGCCCGTCTGACATAATTTTCAGAAGCTCCAGAGTCTATCAAGACTCTCCAAGGCTTATCAAAGTCATTCACGTCCGCAAGGACTACCAGCAAACCTGGCTGGTACACCAACTCGGTGCTAGAAATCACCTTTTCCCTCGGAGCTTTGTGCTGTCGTCCCCTACCCTGGGGCTTAACAGCACTGAGGGGTCCCCCAGTAGGGCGCCCCGCACCTACCGGGAGACGTCGTTTCCCGACGGCTTGGGCCAGGGCTTCTTCCCAACCCTTGGCCCTTTTAAGCGAGTATCTCGCTGGGGATTTTGTGGACATCTGTTCCGCAGATGATCCACGCTTCCACATAAGAAGCACCTTAGTGGCCCACGCCGCTGCAACATAGCTGAGAACTACGCCCCGAATATCTGTGAAAAAGAGTCAGAGTGACTCTTAGCGGGAGGTTTATCCTCCACTTCGACCTGACTCAAGTCCATGGGTTCAGGACCCACCTTAGAGGAACGAAAGTTACTCTCGGCGTTAAACGCCATCTTAAGCGCCTCCCCCAGGGATTGGGATCGACTTCGGAATAGCTCCGAACGTGCTGGCCCTTCTCTCAGGCCTCCCATGAAGACGGGGATGGACACATCGTCCGAATACGCTTTCGCGTACATCCCTGCCAACAGGGTCTTAAGTTCTTGGACGTACGTTTCCAAGTCCCTAGTTCCCTGACGGCACCTTAGGAACGCCAGCTGATTCTGGATAACCGGATCAGGTGTTGCATACATGTCCATAAACTTTCGCTTAAGGACTCCCCAGTTCGGGAACACGGTCGTGACCGAATCCTGACACGTAAACACCCATGTACGGGCTTTGCCCGTAAGATGGGTCAGCGCAAGTCCCACTTGCAGGTGATCCTCGATCACGTTCGCGGTGGCGAATGCGGTTTCAACCTCTCGAAGCCACACATAAAGGTTATCACCTTTTCCCCCAGTTAATTCCTTTATCTTAAAGGACATCGGAGGGCGCACCCCCGTAGACGCGGGATAACTCCCGCTAAGACTCGCCTCATGGGCGATAAGGGCATTCACCCTTTCACGCACGTCATCGAGGCCCTGCTCCAGTAGATGGCGCATGCCATCCTCACCCAATATGGGTAACAGCCTTTTAAAGTCTTCCTGTTCGACGGGGGTTAGCTTACCCCAATCGTCCTGATCTATACCTTGCAGAGGATGTTGATCACCAACACAGTTGTTGGATTGACTACAAGTGCTACCAGTTGTATCCGGGTGCGTACACGCACGGTGCGGCTAGCGCACAGAGGAAGACTTTCCTTTAAGCGTCTTTCGCCGCTACTTAGACGATGCGCCCTTATAAAGGGCTTAGTAGGAGAGAGCTCTCCTAGTCGGGGCCAAGATTCCCGGGGTGGTTTACAGATAGCTTTCTCTAACCCCTTTCAACAAGGTTTCTCTTATAAAGGGAGGTAGCGTAAGGGAGAACTCCCTTAGGCTACAATACTCACATGTGCGCGCGACCGGGCGTGGTCGCGCGCCTAGCAGTCTTAAGTATTTTTGTAAACTGAATATATTTAATATGTAATTAGCCTAAATTAATTAAACTAATGTAAACTATATGTAATACTAAGTAGGACTTGCTAAATTCGTACCTAGCTAAAATGTAGTGTACACCACCTGTGTACTAACACGTGGATGGCTGACACGCCACCCCAAAGTGCTCCTGCCCTGATTGGTTAAAATAACCAATGCTTCAAACCCTTTCGAACCGGTCAATACTGACACAAACCGTAGTGTACTCACGTACACCACCTACTAAATGTGACTCAAATGTAACCCTGTTATATGGTTATTGCTCTTGGAAACACTTCGTATAACGCAGCGCTAGCGTTGCCCACGTTTCTTTTTGCGTGACTTCACCTTCTTGGGGTCTGGACCAGTAGTCGTATCCCTCCCCCCCCCCCGATTGGTGATCTTCCACCATACTCTATTGAAGTTGTTGGTTTTGATCCGGGGTCAGAGTTTCAACGTTTTTGATATGGTGCGTAACAGCAACCTTACGCTCACTCTTAAGGTAAACCTTAAACCCCTTCACCTCTTCGCTCTTGCCAACCACAACCGCAACCTGAGCACGATGTGTTAGTGAATCCTTTCCAGAATTTCTATACACAGTGCATATTTAACCGAAAGCGACGATTTCGCCAAGGTTGGGTTGATTGCTCGTGAGTACCTCCAAAAAGGATTGACGCCGATCATTTGAATTGATTGGGCTGCTGTTCAATATATACGCAGCATATTGAACCGCATCGCGCCAAAATGTAAGTGGCAATCCACTAGCGAACAGCATGCACCTTGTCATGTTCATCACCGTGCGGTGCATGAGTTCTGCTTTACCATTGCTGGGCAGGTTGTTGGTTTCACTTATCTGCCACTTAACACCAGTCTGCATGCAAAAACCATCCAGTTTTTTATACTCGTACCCTTCATCGGTTCGTAGTATATGAACCTTGCAGTTAAACTGCCGTTCGAACTTTTTTGCCGCAACATCTTTCGTTTTGGCTATGAAAACACTCACATAGCTAGATTTATGATCAACAAAGTTGATCATGTATCAGTTGCTTAGGCGGTCCTTGGGGGTAATCGGTCCCTTAAGATCAGAGCATATAACGCCACCGATACGATTAATCGGTAAGTTATTACCACTGTCTTTGACGGACCTAGGATTTTTAGTCTGCTTGCCCTGGTCACACGTCAGACAATTCATCCTCTTTCGGTCCGTCAGTTCGATGCCACTAGACGCATCCTTATCCAAGCGCTCTATGGCATCGTAATTTAGATGTCCAAGTCGAGCATGAAAATGCATTAACGACCTTTTTTGGACATCCAATTGTCGGGCCGATTCCGTGTCGTTTTCCTCCACAATTACCATAACGTCCGGAAAACTTGTCTCGTTATCAATAATCACCGAGACATTGACGGTCAAGACCTTGTTGGTCTTTTGGATAACAAAAATTTGAGAGCGGGTGGATGTATGCAATAACATACGATTGCCATTAACATAGGCCATCTCACACCCCTTCTCCTCCAAAAGACCGTAAGATAGGATATTTTTCGGGGGATTTTCCACGTAATAAACGTTATCCACTCGCACATTCTTTGGTTTACCTTTGGCAAAGACTTTAATCAAAATCCAGCCTTTTAACGTAATTTCCAGCTGTTTTCCATCAGCCTGGAAACACGTGCCATCAACCGTCTCGCTATCACGCAGGTACTTTTTCTCGTTAAACAAGTGCATACTAGCACCGGAACCGAGAATCCAAGTGTTTCCCACTGATTTTGGCGCAAAATTCGTAACAGCCAGCGAGAAATTAACTTTTTTGTCGGGCTTGTTCGACCATTTCGGTCTAATATGACCTACTTTTCCGCATCCATGACATTTCATCACCTTCTTTTTTTCCTCGACAACGTTCACTGCCTCAATTGTAGGTATTCACTCTTCTTTTTTGTTTCGCCTCCTAATGCTTGCGCAAAGTGCGTAAGTTCTTCGGCATGTCGTAGGAAATTCGTCTGTGTGGTCGTACTTTTCCATCATAATGGTCTTTAATTACGGCGATTCATAGTGAACCACATTGCCCAAAACAAGTGGTTCACTGCCGCCAACAGCTTCATATATAGATACCATATATAAAAAATGGTCGTTCCACGAACGCTTGGGGCTCTTTCGACTGGTGACAATTCACATCGCCTGTGCAGAGGTGATGGTCGTATGAAATGCAATTAGCATGTTGTTCATCACATGCACTAGGGTTGGCGATTCGTTCCACCATGTGTCGACTCTTCTGTTGTAATACTTTTCATAGGTACCACCGAGGTAGTGGTCTAGCAAATACACCTTGATATCCTCGCTCCAGTAATAACCGCAGGCAGATTCGGCAATCGATATCTGACGGATGAATCTTATGCCCCAGTCCTTGAAACCGCTCCAAGTCCGCGATACACTTCGGTACCATCAAATATCTATCGACAACTTGCACTCTTTCGCGGATGGCGTTTTGAACACCGGAGGTCGATTTTCCATCGGTGCACCCAAACCACGATTAATATGGTAAAAATTCGGTTGCACTTCGATCTTCTTGTCGGGAGTGCTTTCAAGCGACTCCATCCGCATACGCGTACCCAGACGCATCGAGTTGTTGAAACCGAAGTTATTCGGCTCGGGTTGGATCCTGGTAGCTTCAAGCTTTCCCATCCGGTCACACAATTTCTGGAACATTTCCAGTATCTTCATTCCTTCACGCCCATCCCAGCTGGTTTCTCCTCCTGGGACCCGTCGTCGCTGGAGACATCATGACCCTTTGGTCTCATAACCTGTTGAAAGGTGTTTCCATCCATCGTAGCACAGTAGTGTAGGAAACTTGGTGTCGTAGATGTCGAATAATAACAGCAATATTACCAAATCGTCTCAAGTCAATATCTCGGCAACCAATTACAGCTAGGTTGCGATAATAACACCCGTAGAGAGATTGTAATGCGTTTGAAAAAGTAGATTGAACCAGGGACTTGTTCAATGGAATTTGTATTGAGAAGTGATTAGCTATCCTAACATGAATATGCATAAGAAGTTGAAGGTATACTATACCTCCAACAGCTGTTGTGTTACCTACATTACTTTTCAGTGCAAAAATAGGCAGTACTCAGAACCGAGTACGGATACCGTATTTTTAGCAACTAAAAAGTGAGAAATACAGATTGCTAACTAAGAAACAAAGTGCCGTGTTATTATCGACCATCGAGGCGAAATTTTATGCGGCTTCGACAAACGTGGTTACGTTACTCGGTTTTAAAGAACTCATTGAGGAAGTACAAGCTCAAAAATGAAGCACGTGGACATTCTAGTGAAGTTAATTATCTCTAAGTTAGAGGTTGGACTTATCGAGGCTACCTACGTTTCGGCTAAAGATATGCTCGCTGATGGACTTACCAAGGCTTTACCTGATTCGAGGTTTGAAGAGCTACGCGCCTCGCTCTGTTTTTAACATGTGTGATTTTTCAAAATACACATTGAGGAGAAGTGTTAAAAATAGTCTGCATACTTTAATTACTAAAATTACGGTAGTACTATTTGTTTTAATTAGCAATCTGTAATTCTTATTTTTAGTTGCTAAAAATACGGTATCCATACTCGGTTCTGAGTACTGCCTATTTTGCTCTGATAAGTAATGTAGGTAACACAACAGTTGTTGAAGGTTTACTATACCTTCAACTTCTTATGCATATTCATGTTAGGCTAGCTAATACCTTCTCAATAAACATTCCATTGAACAATCCCCTGGTTCAATCTACTTCGCAAACGCACTACGATCTCTCTAAGGGTGTCATTCTCGCAACCTATCTGTAATTGGTTGCTGAGATATTTACTTGAGACGGTTTAGTTATATTAGTGTTGTTATCAACCATCTACGACCTCAAGTTTCCTAGACTACTGTGCTACGATGGACGGAAACAAGTTTCAACACAAACATGCCTGCTTCTGTGCACACACTGCGTATCTCTGCTCCCGTTGTGTGCGGGCATAGTCGGCTCACAAGCTCAAAACGGATGCATCCGTGGAAATTCATGCTATCTTAAGGATCTTCGAGCAGGCTTCCATCTCCGGCAAGCTGTATTCAACATTTCGATCCAATCGACCAGGACGCTTGAGCGCTGTGTCCAATGCATCCGGTCGGTTCGTGGCCATACACTTCTCTATTTCCACGCGGATCGAATCCATCCAGTTCCATCTATAATGTGCAACATTGTGCGCTGCACTTCATTGTCGGTACCACATTCCTCGGAGCTGCTATGAGTTCCACCAATAGCGTTACCTCACCAAAAAAACACTGCAAGCTTTCTTGGATCAAGCCATCGTGAAAAATCTCGCACCATTCCCGCACCTTCATCCACATATTTTTGCACGAGCTCACTGCCAATAACACGAATGAAACATGCATAGGTGCCGTTCGCTACAGCACAAGCCGAAAGAGCTTTCCTGTCCCTCGGGGCCCATAGTTTTAAAATAGTCGGTCTATTTTTGGATTTTTCTAAAACTGAGTAGCACTATTTTTTGGTAAGAGTTTGCATTTCGTTCTTATTAGTAGCATAATTATGTATTAGTAGTACTCGGTTCTCCGTACACCCATTTTTTGCTACGCATACGAAATGTATAACACACAACAGATGGAAGTTTACCATAACTTCAACATCTGGTACATATTTCATGTTAGGATAGCTAACACTTCTCAATATACATTCCGTTGCTTTAGTCCCTGGCTTGGATATTTTCTTCTTCTCGTTACGAACTGTCTTCTGGTATATTTTTTCGCTGTTACCGTTTGTTTGACTGTGGAAAGATCGGAAGTATTCAATGCAAACTCCAACGGAGCCACATATTCGTCCCAATCTTTCTGCTCAGGGTCCGTGATGTAACACTTGAGTGCCTTGATCAATGTTTGCACCGATATTTCTTGTTTACCGTTGGTTGTGGTCGATATGCTAACGTAGGTCTTTGCTTCTGCTTTAGCATTCGATTGAATCTCCTGAAAACTGAGCTCATGAATCTTGGATCTCTATCATGTCTCAACATTTCTTGGGCTCCAAATCTTAAATAAACTTCCACCATGTATCCTTCTGCTACATCTTGCGCTGTGGAGGTGCTCATCGGAATCAGGATTACATATCCAGAGAACAAACATATGAAGCGCAATAACGCCTCATGCCCCATTGTAGTCTGTAGTAAGGGCAATGCAAAATCCATTGCTAAGATTTGAAATGGTCTCGATGCCACAATATTTCCACTAGTGCTCCTATGGTATCTTGACCTTCCTTTTGCGGTGGCACAGTCTTCACACGCTGCAACATAGTTTTCGATATGGGCACACATCCCTCTCCAATAATACTTGGATCTCAACCGAGCATAAACCTTTCCAATTCCTTGATGTGCCCCGCTACAGACCTCCACATGATACGCAAGTAATACATCTTCCTGTAATATGGTCGGTACCACCAGTCTCCACACATATTCTATTGTTTAAATTGAGGTTTTGAGACATAATACAGGACACCATTACTATCCAGCACATAAGTGAGCGCATGCCGAGTTATCCTTTTCCATTTTCTGGCAGAATTTATTTTATCGTCGCCTCCTTGTAAATACGCCATAACCTTGCTGCAGCACTCATCATGTGTCTGATCTGTTCCAATTCGCTCAACTCTGATAGATTTTGAATTTTTATACGGGTTTTCTTCCGTTTCATCTTGAGGCTCTTCAGATCTAACAATATATATATAATATCGCCTTCCGCAGAGTGTGAATCACCATTAGTGTCCGACCGTTGTCCAACATTAACATTTTCCTTGTGTTGAGGCTGTCAATTAATTGGCCTTGTCATACTATTAGTGAGTACAAATATGTGTGGTGATTAATATCCATAATTCTCCCAGATATCGTTCTGTTTCATGACAACTTGAGCCTCGATAATGGAATTAACCCCATATTCACAGGATATTTGCTCGGGTGTTTCTTGGATACTCTCTAACCCATCCTTCCTTGGACCTCATCTGCAGTGAAATACAGCAACTCTGGCAAACGATTCAACAGCTGCAGATCTGCTTTTCTCTGATTACTAATAATTTCCCTGTCTGATTCTTTTAAACTGTGTTAAGAATTGGATGCTTGGTTATACTTGCACGCCACATGTACCAGATTGACTGCTTCGAACTTCTCTACCAGTGAGCGCACTCTGCCTAACCAGACCAATAATGATGCATGATTGCAGCGTAAATCTCCATTGACTTGTCCAATAACCAGTCTAGAATCCCCACAAACAATTTCCTACTTCCATTTATGGCCTTGCGCTAGTTGTAACACATGGATTAATCCGTGATACTCGCTTTCATTCACGGTAAGATTATCTTGGATTCCATATTCCGCTGCTACAATAACCCAAGTTGGTAGTTCCCATAAGATCATACCAAAAGCCCCTTCGGATCATTCTTTATCCTCACCGCACCATCAAATGATAAAACATATCCAGTGCTATGACGATGCAGAATAGAAATTGGCTTAATGATCGGCACATCTTTCAACGTTTTCAGCGGAGCAATATCTTCTAACCCTTCATCCATCTTCTCCGCAGGCACTATAGACGTGGCTAATAACGCAGGTAAATACACAGCCTCATGATCCATTCGTATGATTTCCAACGACCGTGGAAACAACATTACTGCCCACTGAATTCCTTTACCCGTTAAACTTTTCGATGTGAACAGCCTCGCATCGTGGATTATCTTGCATAAACCGTTATATGTTACCCGAACAAAATATGACTGGGTTTATGTAGCATCTTGAGCAACGCCAGCACCTCTTTTTCCGCCCCTGTATATCTCGTCTCAGCATCTTTAAACACCTTGCTGACGTAACGCTGGATGTAGTATTCCATCATACTCTTGACACACTGTTGCTCCAAACACCTATGGATTGTTATATAAAACTATACTCACTGGGTTCAATCGCTTGATGTGTCGTAACAAGGGTGCATTCACCGGACGATCCTTTAGCAATGAAAACGACTTCTCAGAATGCTTCAGTTGGGTACCATCTTTCAATTGTAGCTCTGTTAACTCATACATAGATGCTGCTAGCGTCGCGAAATTATTAATAAACTGTAGATAGTATATCAAACCGAGCCTCCTGCTCGAACTGCACGATGTAGATCGCCATCTTTGAACGGTGTCACAACTTTATTTTGCATTTCATTTCTAACGGGGAATGACAAATCGGCGAGTACCCCGTAATCAGGTAACGTTTTTGCCGGGTCATTGAGCTTTTCCCGGAACATACGGCTCGTATCTCCATCGGTGAATCTTTGAAATCATTTTAATGTACGTGGAAACGCCATCTTGACAATAGAGTCTAGATTTTGTGGGGAAGCCTTAATTCCTTCTGTCGATATGTGATGGTTTAGAAACTCCACACTGTTCTTACCAAAAGAACTCTTTGTCAAGCTTGTAGTAATTTTCCAATACTTAAATGACTCCAGACGATTCTTAAGCATGACTCACAGAGTGTCCCAGCTGTTAGAACCAAAAGTAATATCATCAATGTATGATCGCCTCCCAATAATAGGTTACTCATCATTCATCACCACTTGAACGTGATGAAACAAATCTTGAGTGATGGATACGTCTGTTTCCAACACATGTGCCTCTTCACTATCATCATCCATGACTGGCTTGTTACCCATCAGTTTACACTTCATTCCCATCTGCCGTGAACGCCGTACCATTGACCACAAAGCGTTATCCACTATACGCTGATATATCTGAGGTGCATTCTTAAGCCCTTGAGGCATTTGAAGTCATTCAAAATGTCCTAAGGAGTAAATAAAAGCTGTGATCAACCGAGCTCTATTTGTCATAGGTATAGCTCAATCACCGCTCGCATTATTCATTGAACATAACCATTTCATCCCTTCGAAATTATCCAAGAAATCATCAATCAAAGGCATGACATACACCATCAATCTCGTCTTCTCATTCACAGCTCGATAATCAATACGCAGCCGTATGTCGGTTTAATTCTTCTTTAGTACTATGACGATCGGTGATGCCCAAGCAGATTCTGAGTACCAAATTAGCCCTGCCTATAATAAACCTCGTATCAATTCATATAACTTAGGCAGTAGTGTAGGCGGTACGTTTCGTGCTCTCTGCGCAATAGGTGCATTATCGCCAACATCTACATCTCAAACTACACCTTTAGCTGGCGGCGGTAACGCATTACCAGAACTAATGAAACCATCGGCATACTCATACAGTAAAGCACGTAGATTATCTTCTTGTTATTTAGTAGTAACCTCTGGCTCTCCTATTTCTATTCGGTAGTCATATCTGGTGGTTCAGTTGGGTTCTTTCCACTTATGGAATGAGTGGTAGCTGTTTCTCCATAGCTTCAGCCGACATCTCAACTCCTTCATGAAGGAAGACTGTTTCGTAAAATAACGCGGAGAAACGCATAAGAATAATGAAATCGTACGAGAGAAACCTATCAAGGTCTTTAAGGTGTGAAACATGTACGGCAACAACAAGATGATACGAAGAGAAACCTATTAAAGTATTAAAGGTGTGAAACCTGTACATCTTTCGTAAAAAAAACGCGGAGAAATGCATAACAACAATGCAATCGTACGAGAGAAACCTATAAAGGTATTAAAGGTGTGAAACCTGTACGGCAACAACAAGATGATACGAAGAGAAACCTATTAAAGTATTAAAGGTGTGAAACCTGTACATCTTTCGTAAAACAACGCGGAG
>CM047592.1:8475158-8557055 GCA_026184515.1 Peronosclerospora sorghi | reverse complement strand
CAACGCGGAGAAACTCATAACAAGAATGAAATCGTACGAAGAGAAACTTATCAAGGCCATAAAGGTGTGAAACCGGTACATTTTCTTATAACATAACATGAAGTTAACCGTGCAGCGAGGACAGCCGTACCAAGAGATACCTGACAGGGTCCAACAGTAGCAAAACCTGTACAGAGAGTTACAAGATGTCACGAAGGAAAAACAAGCCATGGGGCAACAAACCTGAGTGTCAATGATATCATTATAATATATGTCAATTTAGGTGCTTAAGGTGCAAAACCTATATGCAGTCAAAGGGACCCAGTAGGAAACGGAATGTAAGACAACTAGTTGGGCTTCGATGCAATAAGTACAAAACAGAACGTACGACATGAAGAGCAGGCCCAGAGAGTATAAATTGGCCTACAAGTGCGACGAAGAAAGTGGTTGAGCTACCTGTTGCATTAAGAAAGACGATATAGATTGAGGGAGGAAGAAAAAGAAGTCTACTTACCGGGGCTGGAAGAATGCCTAAATAATGAGGTCACATACAGCGATTATTCTGGAGGTCAGAGTCCATTCATCGGTCATGAGAGAGCGCGCGTTACCTGTGAAGAGTGAAAACGGAATGTTGAGAATTGGAGTGACATTGAATTCTTTTTTTGGGGTGACGATATTCAACCAATTAGACGCAAGAATGGGCGGCCGTCTCGCGCCGGCCGTCTCAGGACCGATCGGATTATAGAGGTCTGAGTGGGATTGGTGTGGATTTGCAGTTTTAAGTGGAAATTTTCAAACAATCAGATGCAATCATGGGCGGCCGTCTCGCGACCGATCGGACTATGGAGGTTTTTAGTATGATTGGTGTAATATGAAAGTTTGGTAGACGTTACCACCAATGGACGGCTACTGGATGCTATTTTCAATTGATTGCCAGAGAAACCTGATAAGTTAGGACGGCCAACGAAGTCTCAACCAAAACAGTCGACACAGGGAATTGGCTAGTGAAATACCTACCAGAAGCACATATTAAATCCAAGTTAAGTTAACGTGGAAGTAAATTCGTTGAAAGAAGAAGACAACATCGGTGATTGATTACTACTTCAACGGGAACGTAAGATGAACAACACGGATATGGTAGATACCCTCTTAAATTTTGGGCGCGCTAGGACAAGAAGATGACAAGGCGAGGAGCGACAAAGAATATGATTCCACCTGTGAGAATATATCCCCAGAGCAGAGCTAATCAACAACTACAACAGCACCATCATCTATGCCTATTCCATTATGGTCTAAGGAAGGAGAGGAAGAGTTATTGAATATACAACGTGCAAACGAAAGTTTGAAACACTCAGTTCATGATATATATATATGACTTATATAATCGGCAATGTCACGCCAAAGGATGGATCCAAGGGACTAAGTGAGGAGTCATATCCAAGCTCGGGCGATTGGGAGTTAAACGCAAACGGGGTGTTGAGTGGGAAAAGAGTTAAATGAAATGGTTGAAAATTATGATAGACAAGAAGCTACTGCCGCAGAAATAGTTGAGCAATCCAGTAAATTTCCCGCAATCTAAAAACATACGCACTATAAAGGCTGTGCGAAAGAGGATGCGGATGCTGTGTCCTTCCGAGAAAGGAAAAACCCAGACACCACCGAGTAAGGAAGAAACTCAACGTGCACCTAAAGAAAAGAGCAAGACGTGGACAAAACAAAAATATGACATATGGGTAGAAGCGACGAAAGGTGGAAATGTGGATGCAAAAGTTATTGCTAATGATTTGCATGACGTAGCCAACACGACCGGACGTAAGCACATGCCAAGAACAGAAAGTGGAATAGGCATAGACTCATCCTACTAAAAAACAAGCTGCATAATACCAAACACTCGTTTATACAGCCGGAGTATTGTGGACAATGGGGAAGAAACGAGTCATTATGATTAAATAGTATGTGAGGGCCATAGATAGAAATCAGAAGAGGAAGACAAGTCGGAACAGCTAATCAAATCTACTCCGCATCAAACAGAGCAATCATTAATGGCCAGCAAGGACGTGAATGTACAAGCTACGATCAGGACCATCACACCGTGGCGACCAAAAAACTTAACTCTATGGGAGCAGACGATGGGAGCCCCTTAGATGATGAGAAATCTAGATGCATTGCAGAGTGTGATGAAGAGGAAAGGAAAATTCTCCAATGGTGATTAATTTGATAGATTCGACAGAGGATTCGGAGTCCAGTGCAAGTAGCGGAGATAAGACGGATTTGGTATTCAAAGAATATGAGATGTCCTTTGATAAAGGTTGTGAGGTATTGGCAACATAGGATAAAGTACGACGGAAGGTGTTGAACCATCTCAAACAATGACTCAGAGGGTAGACGAATATCGAGATTACACGTTCATTGACGGTTGGGTCCCAATAGACCGACCAGAGTTATTATGGCGTAGTAAGTGGCAACTTGGGTCAACCGCGAGGCGAGTGATAATGCGTAGGTCAGACATTGAAAGAGAGTGGTGTCAGGAGGTCGATAAAATCACTATTGATCCAGGAATTGTTCTTAAGGGAACCAAGTCTTTTGACTTAAACAGAGAACTTGGAGTCGACAACAACTCAAATCAATCACTCCAGAAGATGCAAGAAATGTATTATTTGTGCTTACACTATTGCTAAGATACTCAGAATCATTAACGGTATTTCATCGGGAGTGCTGGGGTGGTGGTTATGACCTTTTAGAGACGACTTATGTTGTCTGAAATATGATGTGACTATCCCGCAATTTAACTATCAAAAGGAAAATGCAGACATCGGTTATATTTCAAACATCGGGAAGTGTACATGGATAAGTTCACATTAGTGAATGGCTACCTCCTCACTATGTGTTTGATAACACATTTAGAAGCAGATTGAGTTACTAAACCGATTAAATAAGAGTGGGATACCAAATATTCTGCGTCAACCATGGAGCTTCATGTTTCATCATACGGAAATTGGGCAGTGTTTAGCCAAACGATGGAATACCTATGACAATGATCATGTCACCGATCATTCAATGCCATTAATGAGAGGGGTATTATATCTACATGTAACCGGAGATATCATGAATTAAAATGTAAAAACAGATAAAATCCACTTGAGGAGATGGGACTATGGAAGATTATGTAACCTTCGATATAATAAGCTGAGATTTTTGGATTGGGGAATAGTGTGATCCGTTGGATTCCGGTACATTATTCTAACCACTGCTAGTGGACAAGATATAAGAAGAAACATTTACGATTTGAGATGGTTACCCGTGGCCAATATTATGAATTATGTCAGAAGATTCCGCATAGTGGATAAATTGACTAGAGAGCCGCCATTTTCGATGCTACGACTAATGACTATAAGGGAGACTGTTCAGTCGCTGAGGACCGCAACAGAGATACCTGCGACGGAACAGACACGTGTGTATAAATAATTTCAACATACATTAGACACGGACCAGATGAAAGTGATACGAGCAGCTGTGGAGACAAAATGAATTGTTCTAGCTCGTCGTCCTTACGGATATGAAAAAAACTTCTACTATTACTACTATTGTGTTAACATTATTAGCAGTGTTCCCACATTTTCGAATTGCTATCGTTTCGGAGACTAATGCAGCTATCGATGAGGATCTAAAAATGTTAATGGATTCCAAATCGATACAGGATCGAGAAATATTGCGTTTGGGCGAGATAAAGGGTAATATGTTACTACCGGATGCTGAAGAATATCGACGAAGGTTTCTTCCAGAGATATTGCAGCGAGAGAGGCATGCGTTGGAGGGTCATGTGGTTTGAAAAGAAATCCCTGAGGGATTAAGACTGAAGGATAAGGAGACACTGGAACAAGCACGTGTAATTGTTGCTACCATGGCACAATTAGGGTGACCGGATTTTCAAACGGTGGCCTATAATGTTATTATTAATGATGAAGGATCCCAAACAGCAGAAGTGACATTATTGCAGGCCCTCAGGCCAAAGGTGGAGATTCTTGTGTCAGTGGGTGGTCCGTATCATCTTTTTGCGTATTCTCCTATAGATGAAAGGATGAGACATCGGTTCCATAGTGGTGCTCGTCGTCACAAAATCACCTGGGGGTTATTACACTCCATAGAAAACTTTCGCGCAATCCACTAACTACCACCGGTATTTCCTGGAATCACCATGACTGCAGAATTCAGGAGCCATTCGAAGATTACGATAGTGTTACAAGAGTTTTTTCCATATAATATTCGAGATAGAGGGACTACATCACAAGATTATTTGGTTGTAATGCGTTTCGATAGTATGGAAGTAATTGATTGAGCAAAACCAGCGGAACGGGACCCTTCTAGGAGGCGAAGTATTAAAGGAGATCGGGGCGTATGGATAAGTTCTCATGAATGGATGGAGGACACTGAGCGCCGAGAATACAGACATGAAAATATTATTGAGCTGGCGAGTGTTATATTCTTGTTGTAAAAGATACACGTCAGGCTGGAAAACGAACAACGAAGAACGAATACTACCGTTAGGAAATCACTGCTAATCATTTCGCCATATAAAAAATAAGTCACGGCAGTAAAGATGCAGTTACGACACATGGGTTATGCGTATGACGAATGTTTGGATTTTTTTGACGTGGCTACGACCGATTCTAGTCAAGGTCATGAGGCGGATATTGTTATTGTTTCCATGGTTCGATCACATACACTAGGGTTCTTGGAAGGATACCCTTAAAGATCGTTTGTAACCCTCAGCAGATCCTGTGAATATCTTTTCATAGTCGCGGCTCGCTATGTTTTTGAACAAGAAAGTACTTGGAAAAGATTGATAAACATATGAAAGGAAAGTGATGTTCCGCGTTTTTCCACAACTATGGATGAATATTCTGCGCGTGATTATCTGAGATGAAGTATTTAAGGAGTATTTGTGTGCGTGCCTTTTGCTCGATTACGCTATAGTTACTCAAGGGGAGATTGTGGTGAAGTAGCATCTCGATTTCAACTTGTTAAGTATTGGATCTGTAAGTAAACATTTTCGACCAATCAGCGGCAATCCTTGGCGGCCGTCTCGCGCCGGCCGTCTCACGACTAATTGAATTATAATTGGTGTGAATTTGGAGTTTTGGAGAAATATTTTCAACCATTCAGAAGCGACCTTGGGTGGCCGTCTCGCGACCAGTCGGATTACGGAGGGTTTCAGAAGTAACTGTCAAGTATTGAAGTCAGGGCCGATGTAACCAAGAAGTAGTAAGTAAAAGAAGTGTTTGACTTAAGTATAGGATTTGGTAATACTTAATAGATTCGAATTTCCCTTGAACCCCAACAGTCTCTTCAAACCTTCCAGCAATCCTTCTTCACCGTTCCTATACTAAAAACAAGTCTAAAACAAGAAGGTCTTTAAGGGAACATCTAGGCGAGAGAAAAAACGATATCTGGGACTAGCTAGAGTTGGGGGTAGCCTGAGACTCTCTGAGAAGTGTGTTGATAGCGTGTTTGGTTAACTTGTGGTTCGGACATTATTATTAAGAGCCTGGGAATTTAAGCAAGAAGGACAGATTATTTACCTTTTTGCGTTGTAATTTGAGTGGAAACACTAAAATTCTAAGTTCCTTCACGACACAATGGATCAAGTACGGACGGTGGCAGAATTTGCGAACCATCGACCGTCTCGAGGGTTGAAGGGGTGAAGTTCCAAGTATGTCTGGAATTTTTACAAGAAAGAAGTGATCTGAGGCCAGAAGGGCGCGTACAAAATTCCAGGACACTAGTATTTTATGTTAGTTGTACAAATTTAAACTGTATTTATAAGGGAAAATAACTGTGTATGTAATTGATTTAATATATCCTTTAAAAAAAATGTTTTCATAACGTATTCTGGAGATGGGTTCTGTCGTGTGCTTGCCGCGCGCATGTTATAAACTGGACGAACAAGGCGTTTTTTAACCTGACAGACGGAACACATGAAATCTTAATACAAGTTACTTAGGAATCCTTCTGTGTTCCTGCATCACAAGCAATTGCAGCACGGGCATTGAAGACATTAACACGTCTTTACTGCTTCCTCGCATACATCACGCGGATATGTCCGTCTAATAGACTACGATTCAGCAAATGCTTAAGTTTTTCTCACCGTACAGTAGGTTACATAAATTATATTGTAGGGAATTGACACGTTGGAGACACGCCCAATTTTCCGGGGTGACTGTACCGGCCGTTAGCGCCTGACAGTCTGGGAGCTTGTTTTTTGAAGAAGTGCGCTCTACGAGATCTGCGTAGAGGCGCACGGGAGGCAAGTAAGCAGTCCTTGTTTTAGTAAAAACAATTATTTATATTATGGGGTGTCAAACATCAGCAAATCTGGTGGAATTTCAGTGTGCAAACGGGAAAAAGAGTGGATGAGATTGAGACCTTATTACGCATTTAATGTTATTGACCACCTCAAGGGGTGGTGAATAAGATTTGGCCTAATCTCACTTGAATCTCCGCCGTTTTTCCACCTGACACCAACGCACACCCCAACTCCCCCGCAACCACTCTGACCGCCGGGCGCACACGCCAGCGCTGTAGAAAAAAAGGAATATTCCCTCCTTGCACTATGCCGTACCCTTCGCACTAACCTAAACTCTGTAATTTGCATAATAGATTATAGTCTATTTCGTTAATAATCTCCATCTATCACTCGTCAATTATGACCATATCACAACAATTTGATGTGATTTCCATCATTACATCGTGTTACTGAAATTGGGTACATTCAACCAAAGGCAACATCACACAGAATTCACGGCTCGGAGCCAACTCGATCCCTACAGAGTTATGCTTTATGAACCTGCAAAATAATCGATTTCAAAGTTTTATCAAGGTGTGAGCATAGCCAACACTGGCACCTCTACCGCATCTACACGTACCACGGACGAAATTTCGTACCACTGCTGCAGCACCAGAGGTAGTTGGTGCGTTTTGATTGTGGTTGAGTAGATACCTTAAGGCAGGAGCAACAAACTCATACCGTAAATTTTTGTTCAGCCAGACCATAACTGCAAACGTTCACGCCTTACCACCACGTCACTTCGTCAAAATGGTCTCCAACCTTCCAGATGCCGCCTTCATCTTCTTCGTGGCGCATGCCATTGTCTTCTAGTACGAGGCCTGGATAATAACCACACGTGACACATCAGATGTGGTCTGTGCACTAAAAAGTAATAACGCACCGATAAAGTCCATGGGCTTTAATGGCAGCTTCTGGCCCTCCAATTTAATACCACGACCACGAAACTCTTCATATTGCTTATTGTCGATGCATTTTTCATCCTTCTTCATCGCGACGTCTTCCTGCTCCAAATTAACTCCGTCCGGGTCTGTACTATCACTAGTGCCATCGCTCTGCGGATTAAAGAAGGTCTGAACGGATGCTGATCCATCGAAATGAATACGACATGGTAGTGAGTGCACTTTGTTATCTGCTGCCGGTAGTGGACAACGCGTCAGGCATACACGCGAGACGTTGTCTGTCATGCGTACAACTTTATGAAATCTGGTATAGGTATTCATGAAGGTGATACAAATTAAATATGATATGGTATCGTGCAGCGGTAAAAAGGTATCCTGCAGCGAGGTATTGTGGCTGGTTACCGCTGCAGGATACCTTTTTTACCGCTGCACGATACCATCTCTTGTTTTTACGGCAGTGCAGTTCCACTCCTTGCACTTATTATCTCAGGTGTCAGCCCTTGATACGGGGAATAACAGCTGAACTACGGTCCAAATAATATCTAGAAAACTCATCCTTAAAAGTGATATAAACCTGCTGAAGTTTCTAATGTCTGACACCCCCTATTAGAAGCGTAATAAAGAATCCGAACTTAAACAATCCTAATAAAGGCAAAAAAGGGACGAGTCCTAAACTCACTGATAAAAACCTAAATCCGCTTATAAAACCCTAAATCCACTGATAAAACCCTAGATCCACTGATACAACCCTATATCCACTGATAAAAACCTAAATCCACTCATAAAACCCTAAATCCACTGATCACGCGATCATGATCACGTGATCATCCATTTGTGTCTAACCGGCACGAAAATTGGGTGTGGGGAAGGCGTGACGTGGCAACCTCTTTGGACTCGAGGGCACGTTCCCTGTATTTTTTTTGTATAAAATGTGGGAGACACACGTTCAGAGCTTGTGAACCACGCCCGATCCCTCTCCTGTTATCACGATGAAAAAAGCGTGTTAGACTTTTTCATCTCTTGCACAACCTCTTGCCCTTTCGTTTTCGTGAAGAGGCGATCGCATCGTCACGAAACTTGTGCTCTTTTCTTGCACCATCTTTTCGTTTTGGTGATCTGGAGAAAGCACGACAATGGACACGATGCCATCGTGTTTCACACCTCTCTCGGCGTTTGGGGATTGGGCTCTGTAGACAAACGTGAGGATCAACTTGGTACAACAAAGTACGAAATCCGCATGTTAGGGCCGAGAATAAATTTATTGTCCACTAACGCCGCGTACGTTGCCCAGTTGAAGAGTTGAAAACATTGACGACGCCACGGTAAATGGTATGGAGGACGATCGTTTCGTTCGCAAGATGGTGGCAATCGTCGCTATGGGCGAGATGTACAAGCCAACGCTTGTGCCAACCGTCATGAAGCCTAACGTGGTGCTCACCGAGGCACGCGTTTGATCCGTGTACCCATTCAAGGCAAAGACACTATACAGTGTCACGACCGAGCACACGAGAAACGAGAAACGAGACGAGGAATGCATGCAGGACCGCGCGTTGATTCGGTGCCCACCGATAAAAGAAGTAATTGAAAAACACGCCCGAGACCACGCCGACGATCGCTTGGGCTAAAAGGGGCATGAAATTGTCCACTGCGATCGCGTAGGACATGCCCACGTAGAATTCGTAAAGAGGAGGAGACAGGGCATGACCGACATCTCGCCCGTGCTGTGGACCTTGTGCATGCGTCGAAATTCTGGAATGAGCGACACTCGTCGCATGAGCGTCGTCGTGAGCGTCAGGACCTTGAACATGTCAACAGCACTTTCTTAGGTGCTCATGAGGTCAAGAAATGGAAGTTGCCCGATCGACTGCAAATTCAGATATGACTCTCGATCCAAGCCGTTTTTCTCCAGCTTAGGCGTGCGCGCCTAAGCTGGCATAACTTTTTTCGGTTGCGATCAACGATGCTGGAAGCGTTAGCATGTTTAGCCATTGTCAAGAATGGTTGGACTGGGAGAAAGGAAGGGGACCGCAACAACGCGAGGCATTTCGTGCTTGATAGTTTCGTTTTTGCTTTTTTCGCTTCATGCGTTAGCGTTACCTTGTCTTGGAAAAAGTTTGCATGCATTTTTAACGGTCTCCATCATGTCACTGACCACACGCGAGCGTGCTTAAGGGAACGTTGAGAGTCAAGAAACACGTTTGTATACACTGGCTGGACGTTTGTAAAAGACAATGTAATGTAATGGCCAGACTTGTTCAAGTAACACACGAGTCGTCAAACGATCTCTAAAAACCGAGTTAAAGATGACTTCGGGTTGACTCAGGGTACTTTGGAACAAGGGGGTGAACGATATCCCACAGGGTGATATCAAGCGAATAGATATCCACGTCCAGGTAAAAAATCTCAGAAGTTTTATAGAAAGGCGCTTGGTGTTGAGAATGGTGTAAGAAGCCTGCACTCATCAGCGAGGCGCCCATGCGATAAGCCTCGGATGCTGTTTCCACAAAGTCAAGCTCAAACATGCGCTGCATAAGATCTTTACCTGTGACCATGGATGGTGTTTATGTTGAATATTTTCGTCGTCCATCCAATTGCACGTACTACGCCACACGGGTTACAGATACGACGTACTAACGTGCGATATTCCAATACAATCAGATAGAGCTAGTAATTAGCGTAACAGCGAACAATCAAAGACCAAACGTAATTTAATTCTCCACTGTCCTTATGCGACTTAAAACGTAAGGCAGCAACTCAAACCAACAATCGTGTAATACGAGAATTCCGTGCGTGAAAAACAAATCCGACTGCCACTGCAGTGTACCAAGTAATCCACGTAACAAACTCCAAACAAGCCGCGCACCGTAGCGCGCTTGTCCTCCACTCGAAAGAATCCACACGAGAGTCAATAATCAAATTCAGAAGTGATTTATTAGAATTAAGTTTGCACTAAAACTAATAATATGCAAATACACAATGTTTTGTACCTAACCTAAAGTTATGTACAATACATCACCTTTTCACTGAAAAGTCGCTGAAAAACCAAAATGGCGACGCGAGCTGCAGCGCACAAAGCGCGCGCTTCCAACACTCCTTCACGACTTTCCCGTGAAAACCAGCTACTCCATCGCAACCACCGCCAGTCCAAGACCCTCTTGTGCACGTCTCAGCTTCTCAGGATTCAATGGATTCGTAAAAAAATCTGCCAAATTCTCGTCTGTAGGCCGATAGCTTGTCTTGATAACACCATCCTTAGACTTCGAGAGTAAAACCTTCACCCGAACATCCTAATTCATGAAGCACTCATAGGCTCACTCTTGATATTACCATCGTCATAGTTAACCATATTGCGTCAATAAAACTAAATGGAGACTTGACTTATCCACATGTTCCAACAAACTTCCAGTTCTTGGCTAAACATGTGTTTTGTCTTCGACGTTTTACCATCACCTTCCAACATTTTAATTGACGCCTGGTTGTCGCAAAACAACGTCATCGGAAGTGCAACCTTCAATCCGACTTTACTCGACATTTCCTTGAAACCTGTCAGCTCAAATAGATCCACTGACGCCGCATAAATCTCTGCTTCCATTGTGGAGAGCGAAACACAAGCCTTTCGCTTGCATACCCAGTGCACAGTGCACCCTTCAACGTAAAACACACCTCCACTAGTGGACTTCCGGTATTCGTTGGAACCAGCGAAATCCGCATCACAAAAACCTTCAATACTAAGTTCATCGTTTTTCTTGGACTTTGTGTTTCCATTCGCCTCCAAACGTAATTTCATACTTGACGTGCCCTTCAGGAATCGTAAAATCCTCTTGGTCGTCATCCAATCCAGCTTCTAAGGCGCATGAGCTCTGCGCGTGGCCTTGTGCACTGCGTACGCAATGTCAGGCCTGGAACAGCGCACGATCCAAAGCAAACTTCTGGTCAACGACTGGAAATTCTTGATCCTCGACGCTCCATCCTTTTCACAATTTTTCAGCATATCTTGGTCCTTCAAATTTTGGTCTTCAAATTCATCACCGATTGGTTACTTCACCTCGTTTGCATCCTCCATGCCGTACATCTTCAGGAGGTCCTTGATCATTACTTCTTGATCGAGAAAATAACCACGACTTTCTTGATACCCCACTCGCATGCCTAGAAATTTTGTCACTTCGCCCAATTTTTTTATCTCCAAATCCTTGAGCTCCTCGAAAATTTTGCCACGTGTTCCTGCTTCGTTTCCGTGACCAATAGGTCATCCACGTATACGCCTAACATGACTGTTTCGCCACAAACCTTCTTGAAATACAGACAACCGTCTGTGAAAATTTGTTGAAAGCCTTGACCTAGGAGCTAGGAGTGCAAGAGGCGGTTCCATTGCCTCCCTGCCTGCTTCAAACCGTAAATCGTCTTCCTTAACTTTAAAACCACATCGCTTGAACTTCCAACTTGCAATTCCTTGAGTTTTTCTTGTTCCACCTTCATTCCACTGGGTGTGAACAGATATATTTCGTGTTCGTCCTTCAACGCTTTCACATAAGCGTTGGGGATGTCCCCATGCATCGCTCGTACTCTACATTTCCAAGCAAGCATCAGAATGAAGCGTACTGTGGTCATCTACATGACCGCGGCAAAGGTTAGTTCGTAATCGACCCCAAAACGCTGCTCGTTTCCGCAGGCCACTAACCTCGCCTTGTATCTCTCCACTTGTCCATTATCATCCTCTTGATCTTGAAGACCCACTTCGAATGCAATGGATTGGAATTTGCTGGCTTCTTAACTATTTCCCAGACTTCGTTGCCTTCCAACGCCTTGATTTCTTGATCCATCGCGTCGATCCACTTATCAGCGTCTTGACGACCCATCGCATCGCGATAATTCCTTGGGTCGCCCTCCATTACCATATAAATCGATGCTTCTGTTCCTGCATCATCACCATCGTTCTTTTTCTTGCTTTCCGCCTGAGCCATGCGATCGGCGTACAGGCGCGTGACATGACGATCCATCGACCAACGCGGCTTTCTTATCGTGCTTTCTTCCGATTTGATCCACGCTTGGCGTCAACACTGCTCCTTCTGACCCTCGGTCACTTGGTGGAGCTTCTGCCTTGCTTTCTTCGTTTTCACCAATCCGGTTTCTTGTTGGAGCTTCCGCCTTGCATTCTTCGTCTTCACCGATCCTCAACAGCCGGTTCTGCACGTCCGTAAGCGTGTCTACATTTTTGACATGCTGGGTGACGGTCGCCTTCCGCTCGGCTTTCATATAGACATTGAAACCCTTGGTCTCCTCGCTTCGACCGATTATTACCCCGACCTGCGCACGGTGCGCGAGAGTCTTCTTCCCGGGGTTCCTGTGCACGGTACACGGCGAGACAAAAGTTACGATAGCGCCTAAATTCGGCTTGTTTCCAGTAAGAACTTCCACCGGCGACATCCGCTTGGGATTCGCACTTGTCGGGGTGCGGTTCAGCACATAGGCTGCATACTCCGCCGCATCCCCCCAAAAATACAAATTCAATCCACTTCCGAAGAGCATGCACCGGGCCATATTCATCACCGTCCGATGCATGCGTTCGTCTTTTCCGTTACTTGCTTGATTCCCGGCCTCTCTTATCTGCCGAGCGATGCCGGTACTGCGACAAAAATAGTCAACATTCCGATATTCCGCACCTCCGTCAGTCCTAAGGACGTGAATCTTGCATGCGAAAGTTCTTTCGAAAAATTCCAGAAAGTTTTCAAATTTCTTGGCAGCAGTGTTCTTATTTTTCGCCAAAAAAATCCTGGTGTAATTACTCTTGAAATCAATGAAATTCACCAAGTAACGGTTGCCCAAACGATCTTTCGGTGTGATTGGACCTTTAAGGTCGGAACAAATTACACCACCGATCCGATCAACAGGCGCGTTTTCACCGCTGTCTTTCTTCGACTGATCGTTCTTGGTTTGATTGCCTTGCGCGCAGGTAACACAGTGCCTGCGCGTCTCGTCTGTGATCCGGATTCCATATTCCGGATCCTTTGCCAACCTCAAAATCGTATCATAATTGAGGTGGCCCATCCGCACATGAAAGTGCATCAGAGATCCACTTTGAACATCGTCTTCCGGCGTGTAATTCTCTTCCGTCGGGTACTGCACCGACATAATCATTTCCTTGTATGTTTTTTAGGCAATCCACTTCAACTTCCACGGTGAACACATTATTCACCGAGCGCACTCGAGTGATCGGAAGGCGCGTGTCATGTCTGACAGGCGTCCTTTCCCCATCCACGTAATCATACACGAAACCGACCTTTTCGAAAACAACATACGAAAAAATGTTTCGTGCTTCTCCTTCTACGTAGAAAACGTCTTTTTTATTCACGCGAGTTTCCGCGTTCCCATGCACAAAACGAATGTACATCGTGCCCTTCTTATTGATGACGAAAGTTTTACCATCCACCTTATGACACTGACGGTCCACAGTTATCACCTCCGTCAAACAAGTGAGATCCGGCGTGAGATGCACACTTGCACCGCTGTCGAGAATCCATGTGTCTCGACCGGATGGCACGTCATTTCCGGAGATCATTAATGCAAAATCAGATTTCTGCATCTTTTTCTTTTTGGGGCATTCTATCTTGAGGTGCCCCCGCTCGCCACATGCGTAACAACCGCGATTTTTTATCGCCATAGCCTTTTTAGGATTTTCCACATTCACTGATCCGGAGCCGTGACCTTTCTGACGCCGGCTGTTAAACTCAACAGCCTGCGCAAACTGACATATTTCGTCAGCTTTCTGCAGATTATCCATCCGTAAATGATTGTAACGGGATATCAGCACATTCGACATCTCTGGCACGGAATGGTAAATGATTTTATCCAACGCCATTGCGTCGCAGTTCGATCCAACAGTGATGAATTTTGGACAATGAGCGAAAGCTTGATCCAGCAATACCGAGTGAAGTTTCATCCTCTCCGCGTGCGTTATACGCACACTGAAAGCAGCATACATCTTTTTCATGATGTACCACAGCGCTGGCTCTTCTTTCCACCAGGTTTCCGCAAACCGGTCGTACTATGCTTCCACTGGGCCAGCCAGATAATGAACCAGCAATTCGACCTTGATGTCCCCCGTCAATCTAAAACCGCAACATTCTTCGGCGATCGATATCTGCCTAAAGAAATTCGTTCCCCAGCCCCAAAAACCAGACCCAAGACCCTTATACGCTTCAGTCCCATCGAACGGCCGGATCTGGAGTTTCTTCTCCTTGGCCGTCGGTGGTTTTGGCATCAGTTATGGCTGCGCATGAACATTTCCAGGCGCTACATATGCCTGTTGAACGTTTCCGGGTGCTGCGTACGACTGCTGGACATTTCCCGGCGCTGCATATGCCTGTTGGACATTTCCGGGTGATGTATACGCCTGCTGAAAGTTCCCAGGGGATACATATGGCTTCTGGTACTGATTCGCGGCTTGTTGCTGCGTATATACCTTCTGCGGTTGCACATAGGCGTTACCGGGGTAAGCACCCCCGACCCTAGTTAACACGTCCTTGTCCGCCTTGCTAATATTCTTGAATCACATTTCTCCCGCGCTTCTGACGTTAGCCTCGTCTTTATCTTCGTCGCTTCCATCCAGAGAGGCCAAGGTCATCTTGGTGTCTCCCTTTGACCTCGGCTCCCCCTTGTTTAGCGATGATTCCAAATCGTCAAAGCGATACATCATATGTGCGAACAATCGCATCATATCCTCTGGTCTGACTGTCTGATTCGACGAGTCATTGGACTCAATTGGGCTCATAACCTGTTGAATATTTTCGTTGTCCATCCAATTGCACGTACTACGCCACACGGGTTCTAGATACGACGTACTAACGTGCGATATTCCAATACAATCAGATAGATCTAGTAATTAGCGTAACAGCGAACAATCAAACACCAAACGTAATTTATTTCTCCACTGTCCTTATGCGACTTAAAACGTAAGGCAGCAACTCAAACCAAAAATCGTGTAATAAGATAATTCCGTGCGTGAAAAACAAATCCGACTGCCACTGCAGTGTACCAAGTAATCCACGTAACAAACTCCAAACTAGCCGCGCACCGTAGCGCGCTTGTCCTCCACTCGAAAGAATCCACACGAAAGTCAATAATCAAATTCAGAAGTGATTTATTAGAATTAAGTTTGCACCTAAGACTAATAATATGCAAATACACAATGTTTTGTACCTAACCTAAAGTTATTTAAAATACATCACCTTTTCACTGAAAAGTCGCTGAAAAACCAAAATGGCGACGCGAGCTGCAGCGCAAAAAGCGCGCGCTTCCAACAGTTTCATCATGAGCAGCTAGATCCAGAGCAGGTTGTGCGCTAACCTCCTGTTGAAGCGTCTTTAGCGCCGCAAGAATGTACGTCGCGGAGGGTCGGCGTTCTGGTTGTCGATGCCAGGCATCGGAAAGTAGTGATGCAATACCGGATGCAAAGCTGGGCTGATGGGAGGCTTTTTCCATCAATCACACGTGATCATGATCACGTGATTAGTGGATTTAGGGTTTATCAGTGGATTTAGGGTTTTATCAGTGAATTTAGGGCTCGTCAAAAAAGGACCGATCGTGGCCGACTGGTTCACTGCTCACTACGGGACCGTAATCGATTTAGGTCTAAACTAAGTTGGTTGGTTTCATCAAAAAGTGTAATGTGACGATACAAACCTAATAAAGGCAAAAAATACAGCCAAATTCCTAATGTACCCACAATGCGTAGGCGGCCATTGTGGTCGCGTATCACTTGAAGTTTGTACACCCCTTGGTCTTAACTCTCTCTGCACAACACTTCAAATCATATATATTGAAGTTTTGAACATGACTTGATTACGCTACAACAAAGGAACACGTCATCCAACATTTTACACAATTCGCTAAATTCCTAACCATTTCATGCATTCACTTCGGACGTCCGTCGGGAGCATGGGCAACGTTATCGGCATCCCTTGCACTGACCTGTATGTCGAGAGAGTGGTGATCCCTCAAATTTCACTCTTTGTCGTCATTGCAAGTGTTCTGAATCGCTCATTTGCACAGCGTACTAGTGCGCGCGTGTTCCGACACAACTAGCGGGTACTAGCGCGAGCAGTTCCAACAACAAACAATAGCAACAGAGATAGCAACGTAATGCCAAAAAATTAAGCGAAAAAAAAAAAAACTTTTATTATCCACGTTCAAATTTAATAATCACCACGTAACACGATCGAGACAACCGTAACTTGTTCCACAATTCCACGTAATCGATCCACGTAATTTATGCCGAGAGAATTCCACACGTAACTTGGCGCACTATCCTCCACACAATTACGCTCGCGAAACCAATCGAAATCCAAAGTGATTTTAGTAGTATTAAGTTAAGTACTTAAACTAATAATATGCATATATGCAATTTGCTAGTTTTTACCGAAAAGCCATAGCCAAATAAAAGTCGCCGGCGACGCCGGGCGCTGCATGAATTGCGCGCAGACTTTTAACAGCAAGTCTATTGCTGTTCACACTTCTTCGGCATCATCGAAGACGAACGCGCCGATTGCCAGATTTTTGCCAAAGAACGTGGTTTTAAGTGTCTGTAACAATGACTATTTGAGCCAAAGCGCTGGTTTGCGTGCTTTTTAGTCACAACGTGATATGGATTACAATTTTTCTCTATACCTTTAACTCTTCCACGTCCCTCCCGTCTACATCTATGAGTGTTGCACAAGCGCTACCGCGAATTGTCTTTAGTTTTACGACAACTATAAGAAGGATTGACGAGATCCAGCCGACAGTTCATGCTCTCGTCCATCAAGAGGGTGACGGGTTTGATATTATCTATGTCATTATCCCTCAAATATATCGATATAAAACTGTAAAGATTCCCTCGTGGTTGGTAGAGGATGTCACAACGTGAACTCGCATTGAATTTTATGGTCTAACATTTGCCATTGGAACAAATCGTATCACACAAAGTTGAAAGTGATTGTATTAGATACGGATTTTCGACCCGCAACTAAGGTCCTTGGGACATTGTTGGTGGAACAAGATTCTGATACGATAATTGTTTATGGTGATGACGATCGACATTATCCCCCTCAATTGTCGGAGCGTGTACTTTACTATACGCATAAATATCCGAATGATGCCATTGCAGTCCTGGGAGGATTGATCTCTGTTGAGGACCGATTCTATTGTGGCCGCAGTCTTGCGGTTGGCCTCAATAGTGTCTCCTTTGTGGGTGGAGCAGGTGGTGTGGCCGTGAAACGAAAATTTTATGGATTGGGTAAAGCGACTTTACCAGTCTTTCAAGTGGCAAATATGTCTAAAGCTTGTTTTCTAGGAGATGATTACTATTTATCTTACTTATTGAGTCGCAATAATGTGCGTCGACGGATTGTCTCTGATAGCTGTTGGAACATTGAAGTACTTACGGAGTTATTTACGGTTAGGGGGTTATCAAATTCTCCATCGAAACATCTAGGCGGAGCCAATGTGGAACATTATCAACAATGTATACGGCTATTCGGACAAGACAAGGATCTGTCTCAGGACGGAGAGTTTGGATTCCTGTATATGTTTCTTCTATCTCGTGCGTGGGGAATATTGCATGGGTTTATGAGTTAATACTCTGAAGGTGAATTTATAACCTGCTGATAGTCAAACTGCTAGGTGAAGGATACAACGACATGGAGCATTACAGTTTCGTGTTGTTTGTCACACCTAACGCATCATACACTACTGCAGGTAGTTCTCACCAACATTTTATGTCCGTGGTTACGTCTATCCGGTTGTTTATATCACTTAAATGGTGTCGGGCGATGACGGGGCCGACTCCTTAACGATTGCAACGCACGACGGCGCGTTTGATTCTCCAAGCGTCTGGACGTATACGCTGCCGACTGTTCGTAGTCCATATAGCGAGGGTCAATGCTCGCGGAGTGTATCCAGGGCATGGTTACATTTTTCAATAATTTCTTGGACTTGACGACGGGGCAGTGCACATGGATAGCGTGACTTTTGCTAGTCTTCGTTTCGTGTTGCGGTTTTCTCATCTTTAATTGGAGTTTCGTGGCTATCGTTGCACATCTCGTTGCATTCGATGAATATTTCGTCAAAGTGCTAAGTGCGTGTCGTGGTGATCTACCCAATCTGCTTCCTGTGGTCCATTCCAAATAACGACGAGCAGCGAACTCCATTCGATCTGATACGTATGCGTTAAAGTGCGAGGATGTCAAGAAACCCACACAAAACATTGGCTCTTGATTAACACAAAATGCCTCAAGTGAGTAAGGCTTTAATGCATTGAATGTCCACGTTGCTCGAGTTTGCTGGAGATGTGACGATACGTTTGGTGAAAGCGCAACGACGATGACTAGCGACACTTCAACGCCACGATATGTTGTTTCCATCTCGAAACGACTATATTGACGGTACTTTTGAGTTGGATAATGGAGAATGCCCCACTCATCATCGTCGTCAGACTCAAACGCGACGTATGAAGGAACTCTGAACAATCACAGACGATGGTGTCAGCGTCTAGGGATAAAGTTTTGGTTTTGAGATAGAGCAGTTGATTAACTGAAACAAACAAAGCTTGAGGCGCAGAATTGAAGAAATGATGGCATCAAACGGCAGACACATAACTTTTCTGCATTGAGAATGTAGCCATTTGGTACGAAGAACTGTCAAAACGGATACTGAAAAGACGCCACGACTAGGAAGTTTTAATGAGTAAGTACACAGGACCGACGGAATTCACAGAGCTTAAGTTTTTAGATCAACTTAATGATTGTATTAGCGACTTAAGTGAACTAAGTAACTTTACATAATATACTTACTTTTCAACTTTTTTCGTTGTAAACGACCCCGCAATAACCTCCACTGCGCGAAGAACGTCGCGCAACAGTACGTAGCCCGCAGAGATCCCACCTGACTCAAACTAAGAGGTCAGGTGGTTTAAGGTCCCTTCAAGACCTACAACTTGTGCGTTTTGTGTTTTGTTAACATTACGAGAAGGAAGAAGATGATTTACTGGCCGGACCAGAGACTGTACTCGATGAGGGAGATACGGCTCTACTAAAAATGTATGGTTTGTTTCCATACTCGCGCGTGATCAAAGGAGAGCGACACGGGACTGATTCAACCGAGTCTTTGGGATCTTGTGAGTGACAAATAAATGATGCAAGAAGAACAGCTGCTTCAAGTTGTTTGTTGTACGAAGATTATTAACGCTGGAGAAGATGAAGCCAAGTATATGATTATTGTCAAGCAGATTGCCAAGTTTGTGGTGGGACTGGGAGAAAAGTTTCTCCGATAGACATTGAAGAAGGGATGCGCGTCAGTGTGGATCGTACGAAGTACGCTATTCAGATCCCTCTGCCACCTAAACTTGGTCTAACAGTGTCACTGATGACGGTCAAGACAAGCCTGATGTTACGTACGACGACGTGGAGGCGCCAACGATGCGCTCGAGAAGCTTCGAGAAGTTGTGGAACTACCGCTACTGCACCAAGAGAGTTTTGTTAACTTGGGAATTGATCCATCCAAGGGTGTATTGCTCTATGGGTCTCCAGGGACAGGCAAGACCCTTTCGGCTCGTGTTGTAGCGAAACGCACCAGTGCATGTTTCATTCGAGCTATTGGCAGTGAGCTCGTGCAAAATATGTGGTTGAACGTGCGCGAATAGTGCGAGAACTTTTCACGATGGCTCGATGCAAGAAAGCTTGCAGTGTTTTAAATGAGGTGGACGCTATTGGTGGAGCTCGGAGCTGCTACGAGCTCCACCAATAGCGTCCACCCCATTTAAGATTGTTGACGGAACTGGATGGATTCGATCCGCTTGGAAATACCAAAGTGTTGATGGCCACAAACCGACTGGATACATTGGACCCAGCGCTCATGCGTCGTGGCCTATTAGATCGAAAGGTTGAATTCAACTTGCCGGAGCTGGAAGGCCGCACGCGGATCCTTAAGATCCTCGCTGAGAGCATGAATTGCGACCGAGGCATCCGTTTTGAGCTTGTGAGCCGACTATGCCTGAACACAACGGGAGCAGAGCTACGTGTGCACAGAAGCTGGCATGTTTGCCATTCGCGCTCGTCGCACATCCGTGAGCGGAAAAGACTTTTTTAATCAGTCAACAAGGTGGGTACAAAAATTTCTCGTCGAGGCCCAAGTTCATGCATGGTCTACAATTAGACTAAGATTTAAAGGCGGTGAGTTACTTTTGACAGAAAGCAGCTACAGCTGTCGCCTTGGAAACTCGATTATGTCACCCGACACTTTTTTACAAGTAAATTTGACCGATACACTAACAGACCGAGTGTGGTTGTGTGCTCTCAATAAAAGTGGTGATTTACGCGAAATAACTGTTATCCCACGTATTGATTTGAATCTCGCATGTATGCCCTGGTAAAGCAGACGTCGCAGCCAATTGGATAAGAAACTATATCCGTGATTGATATATTTGTTGTGGATGCAAGAATTTCGTCGTGCGCTTAACATTCAATCTGGAAAAGGAACAGCATCGGATCTCAACGTCGAGTTTGGCTGTCCCGATGGCGTTTCATGTCACGGTCATAAAGAGCAAGACATGACTCCTTAGGAAACATTATTCCGTGTCTGAAGAAAACCTGTCAAAGCGTCCTCGATTGTGCCTGTTCCGTTGCACATTGTATCATCGGGCGACGGCTGTGTAATGGTTCGTCCTCCAGATATTTCTGGTATTGACACTAGTTTCACAGAAGCTTACGCCAAAGAACGCGTGCAACTTGTTCAGCTCTTTGACAGAAGCCCGTCACCGCAACTGGAGACCGATGAGACTCGTTCTACTATCGATTTTATAGCGCCCGGTCAATATTCGACCATTTTAAAAGCCCGACTAGGCATTAACGCAAGTCATTTGAGGCCCCGTACGCGACTGGAAAACTTTGGCAGCCTCAGTGGCTGCCCCGCCGACAGCTTACGCGCCTGGAAACACGTCGCGAGCTGAAGGAGGGTGTTGACGAGCGTGAAGAGCATTTTTGTCAATGGTATCACACGTTGCACGTATGTAGCAATTGATTGACGTCTGATGGCAGGATCAGTGTCCACCATCCCCATACGCCGCCCCATCCACCGCCCCATCCGCCGCCCCATCCGCCAAGGCCACCTCAGCCACAACATTCCCATCCACCGTAGCCACCCCATGCTCCTCCCCTTCCGTAGCCTCCCCACCACTCATGATTCTTGCCAGCATCAGCAGCAGCAGGTTGAGGTTGCATCTTGTCCTCAGACGGCTCAGCGGCAGCATTGGGTGCAACTGGTTCCGGAGTGGCGAGTGGTCTTAAGGCTGGCTGGTAGTCGGCAGCAAGTGTGAAGTCTGCTGTAGCAGCAAGCATGGTGACGACGAAAGCAGTGAACTTCATGATCCAGTCGGGTCGAGTCTTAGCCTGACGTGGTAACTTGTGCTTTTGGCGACAAGTTGGTTTGTGGGTGGATGAGCAATGGGTGCTTGGTGGTCGTCTAGTTTCTAAAGGTGATGGAGTCGAATCTCGAAAGTTAGCGTGTTTTCCGAGATACTTTGCTGCTGCGTGTTTCGCGCGTAATGTTTGTTCGTTGATGAATGCTGTCGATTGATGGGTGGAGACTAGTGGTTGCAACTCAGTGGTGTCTGCTGAGAGGTGGCTACACGCATTACTGACAATACCGGATAGTCGCCATGCAATGTAGTCTTCGGCGTTTAAGGCAACCCGCACAGATCCGATGCATTCTCATGATACGTTGGTTGCGTATCATGAGAATGCATCGGATCTGTGTGAGTTGCCTTAAACACCGCTTTACTGCTTACGCCGAATTCGTCATCGTCGCCATGGTCAATGTGAATTTCTTAAGTTGATGCATATCAGTGTTACAAAAGTCGTCGTCAGTGGATATTTCTGTAAATTCTGAACATTTTCGAGTCCAGCTTCCATTCCTGGTGCTTCCTTGTTTTGATCTTGTTCTTAGCACTTCGATCAGCGGAAGGAATGCTAGCGTTAATGGATCACGAAAGACGAGGAGACCAAGAAATAACAGAAGCTATAAAAGAAGAAGAAGAGCACGTTTGTGACGTCGCAGACAAAAATGAAGACGATGAAAATATGTGAATGATTTTGCTATCAATTGAAGGACGAGAACTGCTAGCGGAGAAATCGGCACCCATATCGCCGCGGTGTCTATGGCATATGAGATGCAGAACGTGAAATAAACGTGAAAGAACGCATGCATGACAAGAACGTTAAGAAAGATGTTGATATTAATTTATCAAGTGAAGATTATTTGACTGAACTACGAGTATCTCGATTTATGTCGACGCGGTGGATGCCGTCGACACGCTGCTGGAATCGCTGAGAGTTCTTCTCTTCCGCGGAATTTTTTCCACTTCCTTCACCAAGTTAATCTGGTTTCTTATCTTGAGCGCCTCCACTCGACGTTTCGCATTCCGGAGCTGTGTTAGCCATCGCTCGTCCTTCTCGAAGTCTAGAAGACGAGACTGCGACTTGCCAATTCTAGCTACAAATGCAGCGTAGCTTGTGCCAGGAGTGCGCATTCGCACCGAGGCAGGAGTCGACGAGTTGACATGGTTCGTCTTGATTGCGGAGATACGAGACGAGGAACTGTCACAGTTTCCTTGATCATGTCTTGAATTATGTCTGTTGGGCTGATGCGTGGCGTTGGCTTTGACGTTTCGGGCTGAGTTGATAGCCAAATGACGCTCGCGTGACTTGGGTGGTGGAATCTTGCTGATGAAGGTGGTGGTGGTGGTCTTCGTGGATGTCGCTGTAGTGCTGGAGACTGCTGGTGTTTTTTTTGCTTGATTCTTTTGCTTTATCATGGGCGTGGTTGGCTGGTTGTTTGCAGCCATCTTATCGTACTGCGCGATAAGATGCTTGACGTTCGATGTAGGGCGCTCGACCGAGTGTCGAGGCGATTTGTCGGCCGAAGTCCTCAAATTCTCGAACCGTTGGATCATGGAACGCACGCTCATCTTCACTTGATTCTCGGGTGGCAAATCTGTAAATGGCACGAAGGAAGAATAATCTTTTGAAGCGGCGAAGCCAATTTGGCGCGATTTTCGGTTTGGATCTTGGCACCCGTCCCAGATTTGGAGGTGCCGCGCGCCTCTAGTTTCTTGACAAGCTAAGGTAGTCTCTTAACATGCTAAGGTTCTAAATATATTTTTGATACCAACTACTAATTTAAGTGAATGTCTCTTTAACACTACGTTTATTAAAAAACTTAACCGATCGTAAAAGGTCGAAATTAACATTGCTTGTCTTCGTCGTCTGGTACAGTGCGTAATCACCTGAAGCACGAGCAAACGCGCCACGGACTCCCACCTTAGCTTCCACCTTGAACACAATGGTACCTTCTGGTGAAGCCAGGGTCCGTAGGGACCGCAAAATGGTCTCAATCTCATCGCCCGTCTCGCCTTTGATCACGACCGCGCCCGTGCCACTCGCATCGTCATCCGCACTCGAAAACCCTCGCTTCATGGACGACAAGAGCGCTTGGAGTGCCGTCGGCTTGCTCAGCTGGACGTCCCGAATCATCTCGTACGTCGAAGCGCCCAAGATCAAGTCGCTGCCGTCGGCTGTGGCACTCGTTGGTGACGCAAAGACGGCGCCACCACCAGCTCCAAGTGAGAAGGGTGTCCCACGTAACACTCACGAGATTTCATTCAGCAGTCGTTCTTGCACCTAGGGCAGTGCACTCGGAACACTCGCGACGACGTCAGCTAACCCGTCAATGAGCTCCTCCCGGAGCCCGCCTCGCTTCATGGTCTCCAGGACACACCACCTTGGAACAAAAACGACTCCAACTGCGGTCCGAGCGCTCGCGACAAGGTTGCAATGCTCGCGGAACAAACTCTTTTGCGTGTATGATGCCAATGATTCTTCCACGAGCTTGAGAATCGGCGCAAGGTGCGGCACCAAAGCGTCCCGGACAGCGAGTGCCAATCGGCCCATAGCGATGAACGCGACGCCACGTTCCGACGCTGGGGCCGCGTATGCGAGGGTGCGTTTCGTCAAGTGCGCGATGCACTCGTCCAAGTAGAATTGTACAAACGCACCGGGACAAAAATCGGCCAATTGCGGCAAGAGCGTCGAGACGACGCGATGCACGCGTCGATCTTTTAGCGTCCACACGGTATCACAGACTTCTCGGAAACGCGGATGACAAGGACGCTCGTCATGACCAGTTCGGACAGCTCAGATGGGTACTTTTTGCACGACTGGAAACTGCAGAAGATTTCGAAGCACATGCAAACTACATCGGAACATTTGAGATTGTTCTATGATAGGTAAGTAGAAAAAGTAGAAATGATGCTGACCCCAGTATTGAACCATTAAATCGTGGCACGATCGCAACATAAAGATATCCGCCAAAAGCGCCTCTCATAGACATACGGTGGTCTCAGTCTGCGCGGATGGACGGCAGGTAATGCAGGCATGGGCGGAGATCAAACCCAACACACTGCTATGCGCAGTAAAAACCAGTGTAAACTTAACAGCAATTGCATTGATACGAGCACACTGGTACCATGATTACGGTACAATTTCTACCAGCCAGCCACAAAACTAACTAGATTGAAGATCCATGACGTTCTATCGCTTTGGACAGCAGTTAAAAATGACACGCGCAGTGGTTAGAGCAATGGCGCGTTCATCCGCGAGCAGACGCAACTCTGCTATTATGGAAAAATTGGTGCAAACCAGCAGAAATCGCTTCGGCAACGCTGTACGTCACAATTTGAACGGAGAGTCAAGTGTGCTATCCTAATTGTAGCTTCCAATTTCGGGTGCTTAGGTTGCTCGACCGCTAGGTGCTGCGCTCGCAACATGTATGGACTCGGGTGTCGCGTTTAACACGTCGTCTGAATTCTTATACTTTGACGGCGACGACGACGATGGAACGTAAGGAGGCTAGAGCGTTTGGTTTTGCTTTATAGATGGAGAATTGATGCACGACGCTGCTCTCGGCAAGTTTTTAGTGGAAAGCATGTCATTAAAGACTGACAAGATGGAAAGCAGCGTGGGGCATCAAGTCTCCATCTCCTTCATCCTGGAAAAACATCGCCGTTCTGACGACTGAGTAGTTAATGTTGTCTGTGCTTCCGCTTCATTAGATAACTGGCCGTCCGTGTGGATCATATACATACACAAGACTCAGCCACCAAGCCCCAAGACATGTGCAAAAGAAGCAGGAGGGTTTAATTAGATAGAGAATACGAGACCAAAATTTTGATGCGTGTATTTATTTGTATGCTGTGGATTACATCAAAATCATTACCCTCTACAATGGCCGACACGAATGAGCTCCGAGTTAGCCCAAACTTTCCGCGCGTTCCAAAACCTTGCGAAAAGGTGGCGACCAACTTTTTCGCGTGCTTCTACCAAGAAGGCAAGCAACGGGAGGGTGAATCTGACCCCGAAGTCGGTAACGTTGCGCTCAAGACATGCAAGGACAAGTTGCTAGCCTACAGTAGCTGTGTGGACGCGGAAGTGGCGAAGCATCCCCTGGAGTTCTTTCGTGTACCTGAGGCTTATCGTACGCGCGAGTAAGTAAATGCTAAGGCGTAATATAAACGCACCGAAACGTATGAGCGGGAGGATATACGTATGACACACGTTTTATTTGCGTATCGAAGAGTTGGTTGGCATTGAAGCAAGGCGAGAGTGAGAAGCAGTCTTTCAATGCAAGAATTGCATTCGTATAGCTTGCTCGAACCTCTTTTCCCTCCATCATCTGGTTTTTCTTGTAGCATGCAGAATTCCTCACCTTTCACGGCTTACGGCAAATCCTTGTCCCACTCAAGATTGGCGATCTCGTCATCAATTTCTTCCCCTACCTCTGGGTACATAGCCGTCATCTCGTCCACGGTCGTGTCTAAAGACGTACGAGTCTCCTTCATGAGACCAATGAGCTCGTTCAGCTCCTCAATACGTGCCTTGGAGTCGGCCACTTTCTCGTCCAGCTGAGCGTACTAATAATATAACAAACAGACAGTAGCAATTAGTTCCATACATCTTCTCACAGCTTCTCGAACGTACGAGCTGGTCCATTGTCGCCTGTTCGTCCAGACGTAAGTCATCGGCCAAGTCGGCCGACTTGGAAGCAGCGTCCAGGTCTTCAGGAGTGATCGTCGGGAAAGAAATGCTTTTGTAATTCTCCTCCATGGCATCCACCAGTTCCTTGTTCTTGATCACTGAACGATAGTAATCAAAGTCAATCGCCTCAGGCTCCTTCACGTACGTGCGAGCCTCGGCCGAGAGTTGACCGTGCACATCACGAAGACTGTCTAGAGCAGCACGTGCACGAGGGTCCGATAACTTTTGGGCGATCGCAGCCCATTCAATAGCGCGGGTCTGGAGCGCGCGGCGCAGAAGTTGTTTACGGAGTGGGAGCATCTTGCCACGTGACTTTTGTATGTGGTTGAGAGCAATCTACGTATGTATACCTTTCAATTGAAATATAGAGATCAACATACCTATTAAAACGTATTTTTGAATTGCACAACCTTTTGTAGACACAGGTGACGCCTCTACAATGAACAGCTATCCGATGGAATCTGGCTGGGAAAAGACGAAACGTCGCTGTCAAGAAGAGCCGCTGGTGCCACTAGGTTGTCTCGCTACGGCTGGTGTTTTAATTGGTGGTCTGGCATCGTTTCGCCGCGCTGCGGACGCTGCCACACAGCAAAAGTTTATGCGTCTGCGTGTTGTGGCTCACGGCGCTACCGTGCTTGCAATGGCTCTTGGAGGATTTATCGCCGTCAAACCAATCGAGAACAATTGGAATCCTAAAGACAACTAACTAGATGTAGAAGAAGGAGGTGAAGAGAGCCCCAGACTGTACTTGGAGGTTTATTCGATTGTTTTTTAGGCCAAGAAAAACATAAAGAAGATGAGAAAGATCAATAAGATAGCAGAGATCTTGAGCGCCAGCAGTCTATTGTTCGAGAGGCTGGAAAAGTACTTGAGTAGTTCATGCTCACCACCACTCACATTCACCAGTGACTCGTCTACATTGTCGTCAATTCTTGAGATACAACATACGCACACAATCAATTAAGTCTCATTCACTCACCTAAGCATCTAACTATGGGGCAATGCACATACCTTCGCACGAGATCTCCTTGCTCATGAATAAGTGTCGACAATCTACCAAAGAGCTGTCCAATATCCACAATGTGACTTTCAATCTGGGACACTGCTTCAGCTCTTGATTCAGTGTAATTCTGCTGTTCTGCCACTATATGCTCTTGTGTCATGGTCTTAATCAGAGGTTGTACTTCCGAGCTTTCATGGGTGATAAATTGGTCAGTACTACATCCTGGACGTGGCAACGTGCTAGACAGGTTCACTTCCTGAAGACTACTGGTGTGACTACCGTTGCTTCTTGGAGGCTGCGGAGCCTTAAAAACTAGCGGCTTGCCTAACGCACTGGACGCTACCTTGCCGTATCGAGCCCGCCGACTCTGCTGTATCTTCATGTTTTCCTGTCGGACCTCTAAAATGTCCTTGAATCCTCTGGTCGTGGCCATCAGATTGGACTTAATCAGTGACACGATGGCGTCGGAATGCTTGGCTGCTTGTCGCGAAGGCGCCAACCGCCGCTTGCTATCGATATATTCTTGCAAATTGTCTAGCTGCATGTTAATATCTGTAATGTCCTTCTTAACCAGCGCCGCTAACTCATTAATTGCTTCTGTCGGGTCGTTAAACATGTTATTCTGACGAACGACTATAGTGACACAGCGTTTCGAGTTAACTTACGGCGCTGTATTGCTGCTACAATTTAGCACGTACGTTGCGTTAGTTGCTGTAACCTTTTAGAAGCTTGATAAACTTCCTTCGAAATATCGGAGGCAGCGGCATTAAATTGAACATTCTCTTGAAGCGGCGTATGCGCTGGTTTCTATAACAAGAAGAAATCGAATAACATCAGCTACAGATAGCATAATGACGTGATAGAGATATCGTAGATTGAGCAAAGATAATGGAAACCTACCTGATGAGGAGAACTGCCTTTAGAGGATGCATAATGCTGGCACAGCTGCGCAAAGTCAGCCGTCCGGTTCGCCGCCATGTCGGCTTCTTTACCTTCTAAACAATGCACAAGTTACTTCATGTTGCTAACGTTACTTCACACGGAGTCGTCACAGAATTTCATTCACAATTAATTGGAAAAAGTCCATCCGTTAACGGGATTGTCGAAGATGCGGTGCGCCGTGTCTAACGGTCTCGTCGCAGAGCTAACTGTTTAAGAGATGACGCAGCTTTTCAACGTCATCCTCAAACGCTTAGAATATTTTTATCACTCACAACGCTATTCGACCCGAGTGCGAGACCTGCATTGCCGAATCATGAAGCTAACCTATTTAGTTGTCGCTGCGACTCTCGCTACAACGAGCGTCCTTGCCGACGACACACCCAACCTACGAGCTCTAGCTCCAGATGAAACCGCTCCGAATGGTGACAACGAGGTCAACGCACTGCTCGCTGCAAATGCGCCTATGGGAGATGATGAAGACGGAGGTTGGGGACATCGCGGATGGGGATGGGGACGTCCTGGATGGGGACGTCCTGGATGGGGACGTCCTGGATGGGGTTGGGGACGTCCTGGAGGGCGGTGGTAAGCAGTTGAAATGGCTGAGCGTTTGAGGAGCTTCGCTTTGGACGTGATCGTTTCCATTTACACATGAGTGCTCGCTAATATTTCAATGGAACAAATTGATCGTATTGTATCTCAGATCTTCGCATTTTCGTCCATCATTCGAACGAGCCCGAAAACGTGAAACAGCCGAAATGATGCTTTTGGACGGGATGCGTACACGTCGAATGCATCGTTTAGGGCGCTTCGTGCATTTTATGGGGCCTGTGATGCATATCTGTTTCAGAACACGTAACCTGGTTTCGTCTAATAATGAGCGGTAAACAGGGGGTCTCCAAAAGAACCTGTCGCTTTATCAGACGCGTGGTTGCTATGGAGGCCCTAATGGAATGGCTTTTTAGTATTCTAGCCGGTCTTAATCACTGGCACCGCCACTAACTGTTGAAACATTGTGATTTGTTTCAGCTCAAGCATCATGGCACAAACTTTGGAGAAGAGGTGTACTCAAATCTGCATTTTGCGATTGACTATTATTTAGGTTAATCAAATACATTCACTTTTACATTTACTTGTGACTGAGCTTACGCTTTAATTGCGCATGTGACCCCTTACGTTTACACTGGGCACACCGAGCGATTACCAGTGGATATAGTGGAGCTTTCGATAGCGTGACGTTACGTGGAACATACGATTGTTGAATATGTTGATTTTCGACGTAGCCACCTTTGGCTTTCGAGGTAAATCATATGTTGCAAACGGATTGGCTGATAATACTTTTATGTATGGTGTGCACAGGTTTTAAGTCTGTAGCGTTAAGCGTGATTTATTTGACTTAAAACTTTTTATAATTACATAATATATATGACTTTTGTTTTCGGCAAACATCTAGCAATCGCATAAAAACACTTTGGGCGACGGCTGTTGAGAGCCGTCTCGTCTACTACAGCACGCATTCCAAGCTACAACATCTGCCTGTGCGACAACAGGTTATGAGCCCAAGTGGCCGCGTGTTTCTTTAAAGTGTTTTCTGGTTGAATTCAAGTTTGCGAACAAGTTTGTTCGTGTGATCTCACGAGTGGTTTGTTTCTCGTGTGGATATAATTCCGGATACTAGTGGAAGTCCCCTCACTTTCGGAGGGCTAGTGGAATTGTTGGCGTTGGTTTTCGCCGGTATATTCTGGTTTATTGCTACGTTTTAAGATGGATGATAAGGAAAGCGGTAGCGGCTCCGATTTCGAACCAGGAGTGGTTCTGCGCGCTACCCTAGACGGAATGACGGATATGAAGACTCGCATTACGTCGAGAAAGCGCAAGCACGCGCATCCGTTGAAAGCACGGTTACCGCGCCGAAGAAGGACCCTCCGCTTGCTGCCCGGAGCAGCGTGTTCCGGGAGTCACTTAAGAACTGTGGGCCATTTGGTAAGGAGATGACCCTCAATGATCTATCGGATGATATTGGAATTGAAGTCGGTAGAGCAGCGCGGCCGAACGCGGCTAGGCTCCCTACAAATGCTCAAGGAAATGCATATAATGTTGCAAGAGCGAATTCACCGGCGATGCAGAAGCCTGGGATGCATTTCAGGCAAGCGGCACGCGCGCCTTCCCCGCAGCCTGTGCAGGCGTCGTGCGCCAAGATCCCCAAGCTCGGCATCGAGAAGTTCTCGAGGGTTGAGATATTCCCCGGACTCGGGGCCGGCTTCAAGAAGTGGGCGTACCACTTTATTGAGGCAGTCGAGATAGCTGAGATGACCCCAGGTTTTGCATGGACGGAGCGCTTGAAGGTAAACAAACTCGGGTAATACCTTTAAGGGGTGGCAGCCGATTATTTCCGTGCGAATATTAGCACGTGGTGGCAAGCTGCCCCGGAATTGTTGGCAATCCTGTATTAAATGTATATGGCATTTCGCGTAACGATCTCCCCCCACCAGGCTGCAGTGTGGTTTGCTTCGGAAAAGAGTCCCAAACGGACCTGGACCGAGCACTACCTGTACCTAGTAGCTCTGGCTCGTGAGAGCGGGATGAGCGAAAGGATGGTGGTTGAGAATATCGTAAAGTTCGCCGCACCACGCCTTAAAGTTGCGATCATGGCCAGGTACAATCCTATGCGAGAGGACTATCTGTGCCATGCGCAGGAACTAATATCGTGGGCGCAGGAGTTGGACTAGGATACGCTGAAAGCAAAGCCTCCCGCCCGACTGCACGCGAATTCGGTGACTGAGGCCGGATTCGTGAGGAATTGTTATGGCTGTGGGAAACCAGGACACATAAAAGGAGAATGTCCTCAGAAAGGAAGACGGGTGCAAAGGACTGGCAACCCGAAGGATTAAGGCGGTTCCAACAACCAGTGGAACCGAAAGGTTGTGTTGTCTACCATTGGTGTGGGACAAGATTGTGTGATTGATGGAATGACTGACCCAGATTACGTGTCAGGGACTACGTGGATCGTTGATAGTGGCGCCAGCAGACACCTGGTGGCCGACGAAACTTTGTTGGAGGACGCTGTAAAATGTGTCCCGAAAGACGGATTTATGTTGCCTGACGGCGGGAAATTATCGGTCTCCAAGGTTGGGAAGATCAAGCTAGTTACGACTGGCGTTGACCCTGTTTCGATCGAGTTAAGTGAAGTGTATTTTGCACCCAAACTTGCCAAGAACCTGATTTCACTTGGCAAGTTGCATGAAAAAGGGTGCAAAATAGTGGAAAACTTTCGATTCAGTGGAACGAAACATTCTGTTTCCAGTGGAAATATGTGGATCAATTTCATGGCTAATTTGTGTGGTGGAGTCAAGTTCAAAATCGAAAACATTAGCATCGATAACCTGACTACCACCATCGCGCCCAGCCTTCCAACTTTCGGAGGGGGTACTCCGCGGACCACCACTCTAGATCTGGTCCGATCGTCCGCTGCAATCAGACGACCGGTCGTCATCAGAACCCACTTGGTCCGATTGTTTAGTGTCCATCTCACCTTGTGTACCCAATGGAATGGGCTAGTTAAACACTCGGTGGATCGGGATCGCAGATTGGATCGAAGGGGTCTTAAATATAGAAGACTGATCTGGGTAGGTATCTCTGGGGCGGAACTCTTCACCCAGACACAAACAGACCAAAAACACTTCCAAGAGATAACTTCCAATAGGTCGATCGTCCAAACGATCAAGACCTGACCAATACGAAATAATAGAGGGTAGACCGACCGTTCCGGTCTAGCCCCTGACCAATACGAAATAAGACCAAAACCGGTCTAGTGTTTCCAACCAATATTAAAACAAGCCAATATGTCCGCGTAAAGACCCAATATGCTGGTGAAACTCCACAAACGATATCTCCACGCCAAGACCAATCCAGTGAATAGCACGTTCCAAACGTACTTGAGTTGAGGTGTTGAGATCGCCAAATCGTACTCCCGTCGAGGGACTTCCGGTGGGCCAAAGTGCGCGTGCGGCGCGTCCAGACCGGGTATAATGGTCGAGAGGGGATAATTCGACCCTCTGCCCCCAAACACTCCGCGGCGGGCGGAGGCGACTAGTGTACGAAAAGGGAAGAACGGCGACCCCTAGCTGTGGTGTGAACCAAGACCAGAAGAGGTTTCAGCCACTTATCCGAAAGCTAAAAGATTTCCTTACTTAAAGGTATAACCTCTGTCCTAAAAGGTAAAACCACAACTAAAATACTACTACCCTGTAGTCCCTAAATGTACCCCCACAAAAATATGTAAAATACCCAAAGTCGGGTGACTCACCAAAACTTGCGTTCTTGACACTTCTTGAGTCTGATAGGCTGAAAAGCCCCCCTTGTTTAAACCAATCCGAAATTAGACCAAATACCTTGACGAAACTTGACCAGAAGTGTGCCAAATTTTGGGCACGCTTCTCCACAGCCGCCCCTGAGTCAGACCGTGTCGCACAACGACAACGGTCTGACCTCGTCCATCAAATTCAGTTGAACCTTGGTCATTCAGACTTTTCCGACATGGAACAACCATCTTCTTCATCCGTTCCAGGTACTTGCACTGCAGGACTTGACCTTCTTGTATTTCCTTAACGACCGTTCTTGTAGGCACCTCGCATACCACGTTATCGCATGTCACATCGCCCGTCCGGTCGGTCCGGTGTGGCAGCCCCCATCGTTCTACTGCACCTCAGACATCGGCAGGGCATCAGACCGGGACCGACGCGCAGTTGCAAGACGCACTTGAAGAGATCGCACGTCTCCAGGAGCAGATTTCTCAACAGGCGACACAACGTAAGCATGCATGTCCGGTCTTCACCTTGGACCTGTTCTAACCTTCGTTTGTCTTCAGCCCGTATACCTCCAGCCTGTATACCTCCTGGCATCAGCAAGGCGATCAATTCCCTGCTTGCCGCCGATCGGCAGTTTCGGGAGCAGCTTGTGCGGGCCCAACAGCAGCAAGCAGAAGACCTGCTTGACCAGACCACGTTGAGAATTCAAAGCGACGACCTCGAGAGGCGTCTCACTGAGCTCCGAATTTCGATTCAAGACCAGACCAAGGAGGTCCAGTCTTGTGAACGCAAGTCGAACGATTGGACGCAGGCAGCGAACGGTCGTCGGGCAGTATTAAAAGAATGTCATCAGCGCTTGGTTGACCTGTTGCGTCCTCGTCGGAATCCGGTTGCTGCCTCCAGCGTAGACCGGTCTGCGTCGGCCGCCTTGGTGGACCTACACCGGGACCAAGACCAAGGCCGTTCATTGGCCGAAATTCCCCTGCCCAAAATTCGTCAAAAGTCTAAGAAGCGCGCGGACGCGCCGGGTAGCTCGAGGGCGCGGGGCATAGCGCACGACCCTGAACTCGAAGAGAAGCGTGCGGTGCCCCATAAGCGAGACAAGACGCAGGCGCTTCTCGTGGGCCCAAGCTAGGACGAGGATGACGACAGTAACATCTCCAAAAATCAAGCGCCCTCGACCGCCGGTGATGACCATGCCAAGTATTCAGAGGTCTCGTCCTGGGATGACTCCGGCGAAGACTACGGTGATTCGGAGTTTGCTGTCCCCATCCCAACCAAGTCGCGAACAAGTCCAAATGAAAGTTTTGTTCAAGTTGCATCGACTTCGGAGCAGACCAAGAAGACCGGTCCGCATGGTGGCGCTCCACCACCTCATGCGTCGACAAAGTCAACACCTACGGTCTTTCCTGGGACGTCCAAGCTCCACAAAGATGCTTTGTTGACCAACGTAGCAATCGACAGTTCTTCCCTCCCGCCACGAACGCGTGAGGATACTTTGCCGTGGTCTCCAGGGAAGATCGGTTGTTTACGCCGGTCCACCCTGACCAAGCAGCTCCTGGCCTGGTCTTGGGTGCATTACACCGGTCTTGGACCTCAAGGATGCTTTGGTCCAACTAGACCAACAAGAACCTTGGCGTAACCAGTACTAGTACAAAGTTGAAAATCATCCGTCGCTGACCGTCGGCCGTCTGTGGGGTGATGGCGAGTGAGGTCGTTAAGTAGTCGACCAGATAACACTTAATATATCATCGTTCTTTTTCACATGTTCGGTCATCAAATCACTTGAGCTAATTCCACCACTTTCTCCAGAGTTGCACTAGACACGTTATCACCAACCATTCCACTTACATCGCGAGAAAAAAATCTACGTTCGTCACTCCACTATTCCAATTCGTCACATATTCACAATACACAATACACAAGACACAAGACCTTCCACCTCTTCACACCGGTCGGGAAGACCGATGCTACTGCATGTCTTGGTCTTGGTCTTCATGGGTCTGCATCACTGCGAAACGGTTCCGACTGACTCGGTCCCTTCGAATTCTCGTAGTAGTGCTCAACAGTTCAGGTCGGACTCATCGATCCAAGTTGTTTCATTATGGTCCTTCCATCGGACCAGATATTCTCGGTGGGTCCGGCCGAACCTGGTTTTCTTGACCGATCGGACATCTAAGACCTTTTCCTCTTCAAATTCGTCCTTCTCCAGCGGTCGTTCCCAACTGTCCTCCGGCAGTAATGCTTCATCGAAATCAAACCGTTCTTCCTCGTCTACTAGACAGGGCATTTTGGGACGATCAGGAAATTATCGGACCAGTTTTAACTTGGACACATGTACGATCGGGAAGACATTGTAGTCCGTGCCGGTTGTTACTAGACGGGCAGCGTGTTCACCAATCAGCTCGGCAACACGGAAGGGACCGTGCCACATGTGAGCCAGCTTCTACGCATAGCCCTCCTTCACTCGGTCTAGGTACAACCATACCCTCGCCCCTGGTTCTATACCGTGGGGTTGGACCTGGTCGTTGTTCCGGTCTGCCCGGTCTTGTGTAGCTTGACGTAACTTTTCGTTGACAATTTCTCTTGCATGCTGATAATGTTTCTGGACCTGCATGCGCCAACGTCGAGCATCACGATCGCGGGTCCGAGTGCAGTAAATAGGTATCGCGGCTTCAAGAGTGGACCGGGGGTCCCATCCATACGCAAGATAAAAAGGCGTTTCTCCTCGGACCCGATCGGTCGACGAGTTGAGTGCAAAAACCAGCCTTTCTGAGTATTCGTCCCAATCGCGCTGGTCTGGATCGGCAACGTACATCTTGGTTGCTCTTGTAATAGTTTGTACCATACGTTCTGCCGATACATTCGATTGCGGACGATATGCCATCGTCGCGCTCTGTTTCTGGCCCAGCATATTGTTAAACGACCGGAACACCTCGGCCATGAAACCGGGTTCTCGGTCGTGTCTGATGACCTCGCTGGCGCCGAACCTTCGGAACACGCATTCTTCGTAACTTTTGGCGATCTGCTCGGCGGACCGGGACGCACTTGCCTTCGCAATAACTAGACCGGTGAACAGGTCTACCCAGATCAACAACTCAGTATTGCCATATGTCGATTTAGGCAGCGACGGTATATGGTCCATCGCTATGACCTGGAAAGGGTAGGTAGCTTCGATATTTCCGGGCGATCGCCCCTTGATTACCGGTCTACCCTTTCCGGTCTCGCAATCCGTACAACAACCCACATATTTCTGTACACTTCGGAAAAGACCTCTCCAGTGAAAGTGGGACCTGATCTTGTGATATGTTCTGCCTACGCCCTGATGTCCCCCTTCTAGACTCACATGGTAGTGATGGAGGACATCCGGCTGCAGCAACTCAGGTATCACCAATTTCGCCAATCGGTTCCGGTCTGCACTGTCTTGGTCGGCATCGCGGCAGTAATATAGTAAACCATCCTCATCCACTTCGTAACTGTCTGCGATCTTGGCACATTCTTTCGCTTGACCATTCGTCAACTTAGACAATTCACCGCGCAGGTAGGTCTTCAAATTCACAATCCATTCTTCTTCGTCCTGCGCCTTGAGGATCCGTTCTGCCCTTAGTCGTTGCACAACAGATTCACTCAACCGTTCCTTTGGGAACGGTTGGTGGGACTTCCGAGCTTTCGGTCTAGTCGCGACCATCACATGCACCTGGTCCGGAGCGTTCTTGGGTCCGATCACCTCGGGGAGCCTCTTTATATTCATCAATTCATCAAGAACGGCCTCTTCGGTGATCGTAGCCCCGGTCTGGTCTCGCATGGCCTTGGTCGCGAGGTAGTCGGCGCTTCTGTTCCAGTCCCGTTTCACGTGCAACAGCTCGTGGTTGGGATGGTCTTTCAATGCCTTCATTACCCGATCATTTAACGACCTCAGCCGTGGAGCCTTGCAGTCGATCTCTCCGGTGATCTGCCTGATCACTAGTTTGGAGTCACCACATATGCTGAATCGCCCTTTCTCTTGCGACGACAGCAGGTCCAGACATAGAAGTAGACCTCGGTACTCCGCCTCGTTAACAGTAATATCCTTCGTGAAATCGGCAGCGGCTGCAACTATAGACCATTGTGGCAACTTCCACAATATGGCACTATAGGCGCCGACCTTCTTCTTCACGTTTGCTGATCCGTCAAAACTTAAGACCAAGAGCTCTTCATCATGATCGACGGTCGATGGCGGTCTCGAAACTGACTGCCGAGGTTGCTTCCTCGGGGCAATCGCTATCAATGCCTCGTCCAATTCAGACCGAGGGGTGATACTGGCAGCTAATGTGCCCAATATCTCTTCCTAGCCCCTGGTGCACTTAACGACCTCGAGGGTCCACTGCGACAAGACCGCCGACCATCTGCCTAGACGTCCGTCCATCCCATTGGCTGATAATAGCCAGGCCAAAGTAGACCGCCTTGACAGGACCTTTATAGGTCGGCCGACCAGCAGGTTGTAACACACATCCAGAATTCGTAGCAACGCCAGAACTTCTTTCTCGACAATTCCATAGTTCACTTCATTTGGCTTCAGCGTTCTGCTCGTGAACGTGACCGGATGGTACACACCATCATGATCTTGTACTAGAGTGGCCGAAATGGCCCACTGACTAGCATATACAATAATGGTCGGGACCTTTTCGGGATCGAAATGCTTCAAAATCGGTGCCGTCACCATCTTAGCCTTCAACATACCAAAAGAAAACTTTGCACGCTTCATATGGTCTTCGGCCTCCACTTGCGGAAAATCTGCAGCAAGACCAGAGTCGGCGCCCCCATGTAAAGTTTCCCGGTCTTCTTCGCGCAACATATGGTAGTCCACTTCCCGGAGCTCATACAACACAGCCGCGTAGATAGCAAAATCTTCGATGAATCGGCTGTAGTAGTTTAAACTTCCTAGGAATGCCTTCAGAGACTTGGGAAACGGGAGGTTGCTTAACGAAACCAGGTCCTTAGGATTAGCCTCTAGACCATTGTTCGAGACCATATGACCTAAACAGGCGACCTTGGACATACCCCAAAAACTTTTTATGGCGCTGATAGATAGGTTCCAGCGGTCGCATGTCTCCAACAATCGTTCAACCTTCTCGCACAGATCGTTCCATGACGAGGCAGGTATCAGAATGTAGTCGATGTACGACCGCCTCCCTAGAACGGACGGTCTTCTTTCCCGATCGGGTTCACCCTCTGTAAACACATCATAACTTTCGGCAGGGTCCCGATCGGTCTTGATTTTGAAGTGTCCGTACAGTGCGTTGTCTATCAACCTTTGATAGATCTGGGGTGCGTTCTTCAGACCGAACGGCATACGGTTCCACTCGAAAAGACCAAACGGTGTCACAAATGCGGAAATATCACGGGCTCGATCAGTCATCGAGACCACCCAAAATCCACTTGCCATGTCCAGCGAACAATACCACAAGGTCTTGTCCAGGCCTTCCAACAAATCATTAATCAGCGGGATCGGGTACACCATAAGTTTAGTTAACCGATTTACCAGCCGATAGTCGATGCACAACCTAATGTCGACGCCGTTCTTCTTGATAACAATTACGATCGCCGAGGCCCATGGCGAGGTCGACGGTCTAATAATCTTGGTAGCCAACAGTCCTTTGATAAGATCAGAAAGCTTTTTTCCCGGTACTGTGGCGCCACGCGTCGACATCGCTGAGCAATCGGTTGGCATCTCCAACGTCAATATCGCAAATCGCACCACGGGCTGCAGGTGGTAAGGCGTTGCCCTTTCCGATCAGCAGATGTCTTTTCTTCCATATGATATTCTTCAACTGCTCGATCTGGTCTGGACTGTTAAGTTCTTGATCACCCACTTGTAAATCATCCATTGTAACTTCGGGAGAGTCGGCAGACACTTCAGAGAAGACTGCCATTTGGCTTTCCAGCTCCTGAATGTACTGTTCCCCGCCTTCATGTATACAGACTTGTTCATCTTATGGGGTGATATCACCTAGACCATCTGAACCGGCGGAACGCCCCTGGTCTTGATCGACGGGCTGTCCTTCACTGATATCGGTATGATTAGGAATACCGTCATGGTCCGACCTAGCAACTTCATGTTCCCCTTCTTCCGTTTCTTGCTCCTCTGTCGCCTGGTCTTGTGCGGACACCACGTTGACTAGCCTCGGCTCGTCTACTTGATGGTCCACCCTTCCTGGTGACTGCGGCGCCTTTCTTCGGACCAACATCTTTTTTGGGGTGACATAACTTGGTCTTTCCACTAAAGGTGAGGTATCCTCTTTAACCGACCCATCATCGCTGATAAGATCGGTGGCCGATTGGTACGCCAGGTTTTGCCACTCGACATATTGCCTCGACCCAATAGAGACGAACCCCATCTTCCTTGGTACCTTCCCTTCTGCTAACCACATGCCGACAATAGTGTTATTGTCCAGTGTCAGCGGCTTGTCACCGATATTGGTAACACGGACAAAATCACGTCGACCAGCACTCTTTACGAAGGTCGAGATCCACCGATCGCCCCTGGTCAACCACAACTTCCTCGAACGAAAACCTTTCTCAACCGGGGTATCGGCAGACCGACCAACTGGGATAGTGAGGTCTTGGTCCCACCGGACCAGATCGGTATACGAACCGTACAGAGGTCTTCGACCATCCAACTGGACCTGGACCTCATCCGGGAGCGTAAGCACTCCATGCGACAGGTCTAGGCGAATACCAGCTGGGACCATGAAATCCATTCCTAGTAAAGCGTCTTGACCAGCCAACTTGCCAACCCAAGCGCTGAAAAAGTAGACCAGCGATCCCGACAATGTAATTTTTACACGCGTTCTTCCTTCGGTCATATAAGAGTATCCGCCGATCCCGACGCACTCTTGTCTCTGGGTATCGTCTATACGACATTCGACCTTACGAGCAAAGGCGGAGTCGATTATCGATACTTCAGCTCCAGAGTCGAACAACATCCTCGCCTTCTGGTTATTAATCTTGCTACAGGCTTTCGCCTGCTTGAACCATTTATCAGGCGCGTGATAATTCCAGTATCCGCGGGATTCTCCAGGCAGCAAGTCCAACTGCATAACCACATTAGTCCGGGAGTACTCATCGGTCTTCAGACTGTAGACCGGATGGTCTCGGTTGACGCAATTTGGAATAGAACGTGTATTGTCGGTCTTATCCTCCTTGCCGACATATGCATAGATGTGAACCGTAGAACGCTCGGCTCGATCCAGATTCCAACCTGGCGAGCGTTCTAGTTTAACATATTTTCTGCGTCCGGCGGCAGCATCCCCGCGTGCTTGTCCGGCACGTACCACTTAGCATCACGTTAAAAAAATCTTCAATCTTGCAATGGCCGGCCTCGTGGATCTCTCCACATGACTTGCATACGAAGAGGCAGTGGTCCGTCGGGTGGACGCGTCTCTCGAACTTCTTGCACACCATCTTCTTCCAGCAGTTTGGACCATAATGTTTGCTCGACCCACAGTGGGAGCACTTCTGACGAGGTCGGTCTGGATCGGACTTGCTTCCGTTCCTTCCCTTCCGGTCCACCTGGTCGGACTTCGACTTGGTCTTCGGGGCAGGTCCCGCAACATAGACGTAACGATACTGGTCTTCATCCGATGACTCCTGGCTGGATGGACTTCCACTTTCCCCTTCTGACCCCGTGCTGTCATCAGCTACAATTGCCTTGACCGCTCGGGTCGTTCTGGTCCAAGGTCTCTTGACCGGATCGGTCTGGGTCTTGGAGCGATAGCGACCTGATCCACCAGCGGTCTTCGCTCTCATACTACGCGACTGTTGTAACGTCCGCAGGGTCTGTTCGACTTCTCCCGCATCCTTAAGACGCAGTAGAGTAAGCTGGTCCGCCAGTTCTTGATCGTCAAGGGTACTAATATAGTGACCCACATGTTCTAAGGCGGCACCGTTCGGCGGGTTATTCTCTTTGATTGTTATGCCGGCGCGAAGTGCAGCCACGTTCAACCGATGCAAATACTCGATCGGTGTTTCGTCGGCCCGCTTCTGCATATGGTGGTACTTACGGGCGCTTGAAAATCCGGAGTTACAATATTGACCTTCAAACTCCGCACATAACAGGTCCCGGTCAGACCGGACTCCCCGACCCAACTGTTGAATCCAGTTCGCAGCCGGTCCTTTTAACAAATCCCGGAAGATTAAACAACGTTCGATTTTTGGGGTCTGGTATCGCAGGAACGCAGACTTGACCCGACTGAACCAAGACCGGGCCTGGTCTTCATCAGCATCCTTGCCGGTGAAGTCCTTGAGGTCGGTCGTCGCGGCCATACGGATGCGAGGAATCGCAGCAGATCCAAAGTCGTAGGCAGTAGTGGAGGCTAGGTTAGCCTTGCGCACCTTGCCTGCGCCTGTACCATCTGACCCACCATGGTCTTCAAGACCGCCGACCGACTCCATATCACAGTCACTTGTTTTGCTTGGTCTACGCGGTCTTGCCGGTTGTGGCTTGCGCCTTCCCTTGCCGGTTGGTTTATCACTGCTAATAGGCTTATCCATAGATGTTACCGATTCCATATCCACACCTTTCAAACATTGAAACCTTGACAGGTAGACCGGTCTTGGACATGTGGGCGCATAGGTGGTCTAACCCGTTCTTCCATGAAACGTTGCATCATCGTCTCAAACATGGCTTGGACGTTGGCTGGCGTCATGGGAAACGTGTTGATACCCTCCTTTTGCGGAAGTTAGGCATGTGGGGCTTGCTGGAGCCCCGACTGGCAAACAGCCCCTTGCTGCCGCATGTCCCTTTTTTGTTCAGACCGGGCATGGTCCACCCCCATGGTCATCCGCTCGACACCGGTCTCCAACTCTGATGAGCTGTTAGATGCCGGTGGAGACTGGTAGATCGATTCATCATCGGAACCAATGTCAACAAGCTCTGTTAAGGCTTCGGCGACCTTCATTGCCGTGGTGGGAGTTGGGCGGCGAACCGCCCCCACCAGTGGCACCAAACGGTCGTGGAGGTCCGACATCGACGCCTCCAGCCTCCAAGCATCAAATTCAAACAATTTATTGACACCGGCGGGGTTCTGCATTTTAATGCCAACCTTCGCCAACATCGCCACCAAATTCTTGATGAGCAGTAATGGTCGATCACTCTGGATCGGCTCGGTAGTGGGACCGAGAAGACGGTCGGGGATATGGAGGTCCAACACCCGAAAGACCTGGTTTTGGCGAACAAATCGCTTCAATTCAAAAACATAATACATCTTGTCCAGGTCTTGTTCGGTGATAGCCTCATCCCCGACCTTTGACTTTTCTTCGAAGTCGTCTTCGTCGGGTGGCATTGCCAGCCCTTTTCTGGTCACCTTGGGTACCTTGGGGACTTTAGGGAGGTAGACCGGATCGTTCCAGTCAGCCTCCAAGTAATTTTCATCTTTTAGTTTTCCATCATTTTTTTCATTCATACACATAGGATCAGGACCAAGGTCTTGATCCTTTCCGGAACTATAGCAAGACCTGCTATAGTCCCGATCGGCTCCGGTGGGAGCCTTTCGGGGAGGAAAAAAACTTATTAATCCCGATCTGGTCCTCCACCAGGCCAGATCGGACATCGCCATCTTTATCAACAACGAGAACGTAAGGCGATAGCCCTTCCTTACTTCCTCTCCAGAACGACTCCATATTCAAATCATTCAAATCTTTGAATCCAATTTTTGATGGAATATCAGCACGGTGATATCCACGATCACCAAGTGATCCGGGCACGCGCACCATTGTGGTGGAGTCAAGTTCGAAATCGAAAGCATTAGCATCGATAACCTGACTACCACCATCGCGCCCAGCCTTCCAACTTTCGGAGGGGGTACTCCGCGGACCACCACTCTAGATCTGGTCCGATCGTCCGCTGCAAGCAGACGACCGGTCGTCATCAGAACCCACTTGGTCCGATTGTTTAGTGTCCATCTCACCTTGTGTACCCGATGGAATGGGCTAGTTACACACTCGGTGGATCGGGATCGCAGATTGGATCGAAGCGGTCTTGAATATAGAAGACCGATCTGGGTAGGTATCTCTGGGGCGGAACTCTTCACCCCAGACACAAACAGACCAAAAGCACTTCCAAGAGATAACTTCCAATAGGTCGATAGTCCAAACGATCAATACCTGACCAATACGAAATAATAGAGGGTAGACCGACCGTTCCGGTCTAGTTCCTGACCAATACGAAATAAGACCAAAACCGGTCTAGTTTCCAACCAATATTAAAACAAGCCAATATGTCCACGTAAAGACCCAATATGCTCGTGAAACTCCACAAACGATATCTCCACGCCAAGACCAATCCAGTGAATAGCACGTTCCAAACGTACTTGAGTTAAGGTGTATAGATCGCCAAATCGTACTCCCGTCGAGGGACTTCCGGTGGCCAAAGTGCGCGTGCGGCGCGTCCAGACCGGGTATAATGGTCGAGAGGGGATAATTCGACCCTCTGCCCCCAAACACTCCGCGGCGGGCGGAGGCGACTAGTGTACGAAAAGGGAAGAACGGCGACCCCTAGCTGTGGTGTGAACCAAGACAAGAAGAGGTTTCAGCCACTTATCCGAAAGATAAAAGATTTCCTTACTTAAAGGTATAACCTCTGTCCTAAAAGGTAAAACCACAACTAAAATACTACTACCCTATAGTCCCTAAATGTACCCCCACAAAAATATGTAAAATACCCAAAGTCGGGTGACTCACCAAAACTTGCGTTCTTGACACTTCTTGAGTCTGATAGGCTGAAAAGCCCCCCTTGTTTAAACCAATCCGAAATTAGACCAAATGCCTTGACGAAACTTGACCAGAAGTGTGCCAAATTTTGGGCACGCTTCTCCACATTTGATACCGGAAAGGCCGAGCGGACGCGCGCAGCAGTTCACGCATATGTTGCTGAACGCTGTCGCTGCTGAAACTGATAGTGATGTGCAGGAAGGCACGCTGCATCACTTTCATGTCCGCTTGGGTCACTTGGCTTATGACAGAGTCGAAAGACTAGCCAAGGACCCCAGGTCAAGCATCAGGTTGACAGACAGTAGTCGACCAAACTGCTTGACCTGTGCCGAAGGAAAGGCATCAAGAAATCAACAGCCGAGGACTGGTTCAGGCGAAAATTCGCCGATCGAGCGTGTCGGAGGTGTGATATGTAGTGACTTGAAGGGTCCAATCACACCGCGCGACAGACGCGGGAATCGATACCTAGTGGTGTTTGTAGACCACTACTCGAGTTACGTACGGGTTTTCGCCGCTCGAAGTAAAGAAAGAGCGGCGAAAATGTTCGAACATTTTCTGATTTGGTTCGAAAATCAGTTCAAGTGTCGCATCCATGTCCTGCGTACGGATGGAGGCGGTGAATATAAAACCGTGGAATTGTTCTGTAAATGGACTGGAGTTCGTCGACAAGTTACGGAGGCTGGTAATCCAACCTCCAATGGAAAATCCGAAAGGATGAACTGGACTATTTTTAACATGGTCCGGTGTATGATTTTTGGGTCGGGGGTACCTTTGATTTACTGGTAGGGGTAGGCGGCGGAATATGCCTTGTAGCCGGTGCGTATACACACGGTGCGGCTAGCGCACAGAGGAAGACTCTTCCTTAAAGCGGTAGCTACCGCTACTTAGCCGATACGCCCTTGTAAAGGGCTTAGTAGGAGAACTCTCCTACTCGGGGCCAAGATTCCCGGGTTCGTTTACAACTTAGCCTTAACGGCTGTATTCCCTTTACGGGATGTAGGTAAAGGGAGGGCTCCCTCTTACCTATGACACTCACTGTGCGCGCGACCGGTCGAGTTCGCACGTCCGCAAGATAGAGTGAACTGTAAACTGAATATATTTAATATGTAATTAGCCTAAAACTATATTTAATACTAAGTAGAATATTCCTAATTCGTACCTAGTAAAATGTAGTGTACACACCTGTGTACTGACACGCGGATGGCTGACACACCACCACACCAAGGACCCCTGCCCTGATTGGTTAAAATAACCTAAGGTTCGAAACCTTTCAAACCGGTCAGTATTGACCTCAACCGTGGTGTACTCATGTACACCAACACTCAATGTAACCAGAATGTAACCCCGTTACATCCTCCCCCATCAAGACTATTGCTTACGCAATAGTCAAAATCTTGTTGGAGAACTCCAACGCCAGTTCCTCTGGCCATCCATATGTACACCCTTAGTGGTGCTATGGCGTCCCCTCTAGAAGAGGTAGACTACTCCGAAAACTCGGAGGTGGATGCCGTTGGGGATACCTCCCCAATGGTGAGCCACTCCGACAGCGCCGAACGGCGTTGTCGGCAGCCTAATCCATTCCCCACACGTGGGGAAAATGCACTTACTAGTGCGGCACCCCTGCCCATATCGGATGATACATACGAATCGCCAAAGGCGATCGTCACTAATGAGCTGGACGCAGCATCGCACGCGCTACGCCAGCGCCCCTGTCTCCACCATGGTGTCCGAAGACAGTGTGATCGCCACATCTGCCTCCGACGAACTCCCACTTATCGGGAGTGAAGGGGCTTCTCATGCCCCTCTGGTCGTTGACCTACAGAGGGATTCTCCGTCTCAAAATCGTCAACGACGTCGCAGCAATCCTGCCGTAGGGGAGTCTCAAACTCCCACGAACTCTGTGAGTGTGGATAACCCTTCCACTTCACCAGATACTGGGTTTGACCCCGATGATGGCGTCGCGCCATCAGTCGCTCCACATGAAAGTGTGGAGTACCCTCCGCATCGAGCATTGGAGGAGGAGGTCGCGCAATTTCGACGTGAGATTCGCGAGCGCTGTGGTCGACACAGCCTTCGCATCCATGATCTCCACGAGGGGATCCGCTATGAGCGGGATGCCACTGATCGTATCGAGAGGCGGCTTGCCTCTCTCGAAACGACCGTTGCGGAGCTTTGTGGTCGCATTTTAGCCCTTTAGGGCTTAATTCGCCCTGCGGTGCCTTACGGCTATCCGCCTTTCCACCCTCCTACAGGAGGGGCCCCGCCTCCGGGTCCTGGTATGGCTTAAGCATACCGACATAAAAGGTTGGATGCGTACGCGTCACCTTCGGGATGTCCAAGGTATACGATAAGCCCTTTCGGGCTAGTACCTTAAAGGGTCCCACAAACCTGGGGCGCAGTTTATTACGCAACACATTTGAAACTGCATGTGTAGGAAGATTTTTAGCGTTTAACAAAACACTTTCTCCCACTTTGTACACCCTTTTGTTACGCCGCCCCTTTCGGTCAGCTTGCTCCTTCTGCTTGTCTTGGCTTTCCGCAATGGCATCGCAGACGTGTCGTAAGACACTAAGGCGCGTCGATAAAAATTTATCGGTGTGCTTTCGCACCGATACAGGGCTGACATCGGGGAATCCTCCCCCCTCAATCCCTGGGCCACACACGCGTGGCGTCAACGGAACCCTCGGATTCACCAATCCGTTCACGTAAAACGGGGTAAACCCCGTTGATGCATGTACCGAATTGTTGATATCAAATTCAACCATCGGAAGCATCTCACTCCAACTCTTTGGAGAATCCGGACATAAACTCCGGAGAATATCCTCCACAACGCGATTAACGCGTTCCGTCTGACCGTCCGTCTGCGGATGATCCGCTGTGGACATGAAGAGCTTGGTGCCTAGCACCTTAAACAACGCTCCTCAAAACTGTCCCGTAAGACGGGGATCCCTATCCGACACAACGGAATCGGGTAGACCATGCTGTCGAAAGACACGGTCTAGGAACACTTTCGCTGTTCCTTGTCCATTTATGGACTCTGGCACCGCCGCCAGGTGAGCCATCTTGCTCAATCGGTCTACAAAGACCAATATGCCGGTGTTCCCGGCCTTATCCTTCGGAAAACCGAAGATAAAATACATGCTAATGGATTTACAACACTCCGTTGGAACCGATAAGATCGCCAAAGGCGCAGCTGAACTTGCAGAGGGTTTAACCCTCTGACACGTCTCACAGGTGCGTATATACGCACCGACCCACTTATACATGTTGGGCCACCAATACAAAGCGCTTAAAGCGCTGTAGGTCTTATCCAGACCTAAATGACCCCCTGTAGGGGAGTCATGTGCCTCAAAGAGGACTCTATATTTCAGTTCCTCATCATGAGGAACTACCACCCGCGGAGTGTCCTCCGCGCTCGTGCTATAAAATAGCAGACCTTCACAGTACTTGTAACGGTGTAAACGAGCTTTAGCTCGACTTGACAGGGTTGGCTCAGACGAGCCAAGACCCTTTTCACCTAACGCGCTGATATGCGCCGTACGTTGTGGGTCTTTCTCATACGCCTGGCGTATGAGATCCACCACAGACGTGGTGACGAATGTCGCGTGAGCGAGCTCGTAATCGGGACGACGCGATAACGCGTCCGCAAGCACTTTCTGCTTGCCAGGTTTATAGTTAACCTCAAAGTGTACTCCGCAAAGAAAGAGAGGCAACGGGTCATCCGTTGCGAGAGATGAGGCGACTTTGTCGCCGTCCGTAAGGACGCGTGGTCAGTATAAACCACGAACGGCTTTGAGCCGAGTAGGTGAACCCTAAATTTGACTAGAGCATACTTCATTGCAAGTAGCTCCTTGTTATGAACGGAATAATTCCGTTCCGCAGCTTTAAGCTGCCTCGACTCAAACGCAATTACGCGTTCCCTTCCTTCATCGTCTGCTTGTAACAAAGCACATCCGATTGCGAAATCGGAGGCGTCGCAGACGACACTAAATGGTTTCCCAGAGTCTGGGAGAGCAAGAACGGGAGCTTTTAGCAAGCCCCCCTTAACCGCTTCAAAAGCGTTTTGGTGTTCAGTTTCCCAACACCAATCAACATCCTTCTTAAGAAGGTCGGTCAATGGCTTCGCCATTTCAGCGTAGTTCTCGCTGTACTTGTGGAAATAGTTGGCTAATCGAAGCCACTTCCGTAAATCTCTAAGATTTACAGGCGAAGGCCACTCCACAATGGCTTTCACCTTCGCGGGATCCGCCCGCACTCCATCCTTACCGATGAAGCATCCGAGGAAAGGAATTTCCTCAGCACCTAAGATACACTTGGATGCGTTTGCATATAACTTATGCTCTCGCATACATTCGAGAACCGCTCTAAGGTGTATCAGATTCGTCTGAACATCAGACGAGTCGCCTCCCGCACGACTATGGACGAATATATCGTCGAAGTACGTCTGAGCGTACTTCCTATGAGGGCGGAAGAGTTGAGTCACCAAGCGATTGAAAGTCACTGGTGCATTTGAAAGCCCTTGTGGCATAACAAGCCACTCCCACAGCATGCCACTAGGCGTGCTAACCGCTGTCAGCGGAATATCGGACGCTCGCATGAGCACCTGATAATACCCGTCCACCAGATCTAAGGCACTGTACACAGTACAGCCCGCCATATTGTTCTGGAGGACATCCTTCCGAGGAATCGGAGTCTGCATGGGCACCGTAGCTGCATTCAGCTTGTTGTACGAATGTACAATGCGCCACTTTCCGTTCAGTTTACGAACACAAAAGGTGGGAAATGACTGAGGAGACTTGCCCTCCCGTACCATCGCTGCCTCTTCTTTCTCCTTGAAGAATGCGTCGATGGCGTCGCATTTCTCCTTGGGGAGAGGCCACTGCCTAGTGACGCAGTATTTGGTTCCAGGAACCAAATCAATTTCATGTCGGACCCCCCTATCCGGTGGTAACCCCATCGGCGGGTTGTCACTAATGACATCTCCAAATTCCTTTAATAAGGAATGGCAAGGGTCCTCAGGATCCGCGAGGATCTTGAGGCCGCTTCGGGCATTCAATGCCTGTTTGGTTTGCACCAAAACTGACTCGTCCATCGTGGATGAGGAGTTCGACTCCTCTTCCGGACGCAACACGACGACCTCGTCGATTTCATCTGCTTTCAAAGCAGTCTCAAACTCGTTGAAGGACATCTCCTCCAACGACAACAGTTCGCCTACCACAGGCAACCGTTCCAGGCTTACTCCTTCTGTGACAAAACCTGTCACACTATTCAGCATCCGATAGGACTGCTGACTACTGGCCTCGGGACTCATCCCGAGACCCAGATGGGGGGATTCAATTGCCCCATCTATTGGAAGCGCCACGCGCCTATCCACAGAGGTCTCTACCTCTACCACTGGAGTCGCAACTTGTTCGCCGGACACGGCGTGGTCGGAATCAATTCCGACCTGTAGAAGAGACGAACTTCGGGTCTCTTCTCTAGGCGCCTAGCGCTTACTCTCAGAGGAATCCACCTCTATCACTTGTGACTCACCAGTCTCGCCTATATCGGCGCGGGGATTAACCGCCGAATCACCTCGTTAAGGAACTCTTCCTCAACGCCATTGGGAATGATCATTTCAGACATCCTAATATCTGGCATCTCACGCCAGAATCGCTTTTTCGATCGAGCAAAGGTGGGTTCATGACTCGCCAATGCTTCACCCGACCGCGGGTGCGTTGATCAAATGGACTTAGACTTCCAGTCTATCCATGGCTCGTGGCGTTCCAGCCACTTCATGCCCAGAATGAGCTCATACCTCGAGTCCAAATCCAGGACTAGGCAACGTTCTAAGCTGTCGAAGTATGCAAACTTCAGCTTAAGGTCAATCGAGACCTTGGGTACAGAAACCTGTACGCCCGTCGCGAGACGGACCGTGACAACGTCACGAGAACGTGCCTCTAGGGCCTCGGCATACAGCTGACTCTTCTCCACAGAAGCTCGTCTGACATAATTGTCAGACGCTCCAGAGTCTATCAAGACTCTCCAAGGCTTATCAAAGCCTTTCACGTCCGCAAGGACTACCAGCAAACCTGGCTGGTACACCAACTCGGTGCTAGAAAGCACCGCTTCCCTCGGGGTTTTGTGCTGTCGTCCCCTACCCTGGGGCTTAACAGCACTGAGGGGTCCCCCAGTAAGGCGCCCCGCACCTACTGGGATCCGTCGTTTCCCGACAGCTTGTACAAGGACTTTTTCCCCACCCTTGGTCCCTTGTAGCGAGTGTCTCGCTGGGGATTTTTCGGACATCTGTTCCTCAGATGATCCATGCTCCCACACAGGAAGCATCTCAGCGACCCATGCCGCTGAAACATAGCTAAGAGCTCCGCCTCTAAGCTCTGTGAAAAAGCGTCAGAGTGACTCTTAGCGGGAGGTTTCTCCTCCGCTTCGACCTGACTCAGGTCCATGGGTTCAGGACCCACCTTAGAGTAACGGAAGTTCCTCTCGGCGTTGAACGCCATCTTGAACGCATCCTCCAGGAATTCGGGTCGGCATCGGAACAATTCCGAACGTTCTGGCCCTTCTCTCAGGCAACCCATGAAGACGGGGATGGACACATCGTCCGAATACGCTTTCGCGTACATCCCTTCCAACAGGGTCTTAGATATATGTTTCCAAGTCCTTAGTTCCCTGACGGCACCTCAGAAACGCCAGCTGATTCTGGAAAACCAGATCAGGCGTTGCGTACATGTCCATAAGCTTCTGCTTAAGGACCTTCCAGGTTGGGAACACGTCCGTGACTGACTCCGAACATTTAAACTCCCATGTACGGTCTTTGCCCGTAAGATGGGTCAATACAAGTCCCACTTGCAAGTGATCAGCGGTCATGTTCGCTGTGGCGAAGGCCGTTTCGACCTCTCGCAACCAAACGTAAAGGTTGTCACCCTTCTCTCCGGTGAACTCCTTTATCTTAAACGATAATGGAGGGCGCACCCCCGTGGAATGACCTCCACTGCAGCTCGCCTCATGGGCGATGAGGGTATTTACCCTTGCCTTTACGGCCTCAAGGCCCTGCTCCACTAGGAGCTTCATGCCTTCTTCCCCCGTTAAGGGTAACAGCCTTTTAAAGGCTTCCTGCTGGACGAGGGTCAAACTATCCCAATCGTCCTGGTTCATCCTTTGCAGAGGATTTCTAGTCTACCAACACAGGTGTTGGATTGACTACAAGTGCTACCAGATGTAGCCGGTGCGTATACGCACGGTGCGGCTAGCGCACAGAGGAAGACTCTTCCTTAAAGCGGTAGCTACTGCTACTTATCCCATACGCCCTTGTAAAGGGCTTAGTAGGAGAACTCTCCTACTCGGGGCCAAGGTTCCCGGGTTCGTTTACAACTTAGCCTTAACGGCTGTATTCCCTTTACGGGATGTAGGTAAAGGGAGGTCTCCCTCTTACCTATGACACTCACTGTGCGCGCGACCGGTCGAGGTCGCACGTCCGCAAGATAGAGTGAAATGTATACTGAATATATTTAATATGTAATTATCCTAAATTAATTTAAACTAATATAAACTATATGTAATACTAAGTAGAATATTCCTAATTCGTACCTAGCTAAAATGTAGTGTACAAACCTGTGTACTGACACGTGGATGGCTGACACACCACCACACCAAGAGCCCCTGCCCTGATTGGTTAAAATAACCAAAGGTTCGAAACCTTTCAAACTGGCCAATACTGACCTCAACCGTGGTGTACTCATGTACACCAACACTCAATGTAACCCGAATGTAACCCCGTTATATGCCTCATACATCTTGAACCGTACCCCGACCCGTTCGAATCCTGGAAAATTTTCGCCTTACGAAGTGTTGACGGGTAAAAAACACTCATTGAAAGAAATTGTTGTGTTTGGTTCTCCGTGGATGGTGTGGAGAGACCCGCGTAAAAAGGCCCTGGCGAAACATGCCGAGCGAGCTTTGATTCTTGGCCGCAGTGATGAAACCAAGGGTTTCAAGGTACTACCGCTCAAGGACAGGGTGGTAACGGTCACTCGCCATGTTAGTGCAATTGAGACACTAGACAAAGGGGCGAGTGAACAATTTACAAGGGCACTAGACATCGCAGCTGAGGAAGAACTCGAGAGGCGAGCTGCAGGACGCGCAGATGCAGGCTCGGCCCAAGGAACCGCCATATCAGGGCAGTCCGAAGTTCAAGATACAAGTGTTAAGTCGCGTAAGCACCCCAGGAAGTCTGGACGCGTGATTAAGAAGACTCCCAAGGCAGTTGCGTTGGAGGAAACAAGTAAGAAGAAGTCCAGAGATGAGGCGAGCGTGATTGAGGCGTCCACTGATGGATGACGCGTGATTGATGACAACGAGGAAGAAGTATCGAGTGATGGGTCCGGCATTGATATGAAAGGACCCGGAAATGCTGTTACAGAAGTCGCGATGTGTGTCTACGCTGTGTGTGCGACTGATGATGGCGGAAGTGCGTCCCGGGTTGGGGTTCCCGACCCAAGGTAATACAAGTAGGCGCATGAAGGTGCAAACTCTGACCTATGGACAAAGGCAGAGCAGGAAGAGTTAAAGGCACTGGAAGATCTAGGTACCTGGAAGGTGATCAAGCGTCGGCCGGACAAGAAATTGTTGCCCACTAAGTGGGTATACAAGACCAAGTTGCGTGCATATGGAACAGTCGAGCGCTATAAGGCTGGGCTTGTAGCACGCGGCGATCGTCAAACTTACGGCCAGGATTAATATTTCACGTTTTTGACAGTCATGGAAGTCGATAACGTAAAAAAGTGATCCTGGCCATGTCGCGAATCTGGGGGGTACCGGCGCGGAACGGTGATGTGCCGAGCGCCTACCCGAAAGCGAAAACAGAAGAAAATTATGAAATACATTTGAAGATTCCGCAAGGTATGCAGGTACCGAAGGAAGTGTCTGAAACGTTCGACGTAGAATCAAGTGATGAACTATCGTTAAAGCTCGAAAGGAACCCATATGGCCTAAAGCAGGCTGGAAGGTTGTGGCACCAATTACTGTGCCAGACATTGGAGGATCTAAATTTCAAACAGTGCGTCACGGATACCTGTGTTTTCGTTAGGCGTGGTGTGGATGGTATCGTTTTGGTTGGGGCGTACGTAGACGACCTCTTAGTTACCGGAAGCGCGCCGGCGGCAGTTGACATTTTTTTCGCTGAAATGGACGTGCTAGAGCTCAATGATCTAGGCATCGTGAGCAAGTTTTTAGGCATTCGCATTGAAGTTAACCCACAAGGTGGTTACAGATTGGATCAGGAGGCTGCTATTGATGAGCTCCTGATCACACATGATTTTGGAAAGATGAATACAACACGCACGCCGGTGCTGGACGTGGACGGTGTGGAAGATTTGAAGGAATTGTTGCCAGCTAAATAAAGAGAAAAATATCCAAGTATCAATAGTTTCCAATCTCTGTGGGTAGCCTCTTGTGAATATCTCGCTGCACGAGCCCGGATATTGCTTTCGCGGTGCACCGCGTAACGCGGCGTACTCATGCACCCACGATGGGGGATTTCAAGGCTGCAAAGCGCATCGCAAGGTATTTGAAGGGTACCAAGGCTATGAAACTGCGATTGAATCACGATGACGAGCTTCCATTGCCGATACGGATCACGTGTTATACGACGAAGATTTTGCAGGCGACAAAGTGGACAGAAAAAGTGTGAGTGCAGTGTGGTGTATCTCAATGGAATTATCGTATCATGGAAATGCAAAAAGCAGAATACAGTGGCATTGTCCACAGCTGAAGCCGAATTGGTGGCCGCAGCTGTGGGCGGACGTGAGGCATTAGGACTGCGAGAGCTGCTACTGGAAATTGGTATTTTTTCGAGGGCAACGCTGTTGATGAAAATGGATAATCAAGCCGCCATCAAGCATGTGGATTCCGAAGCAAGTGCTGTCAATACGAAACAAATTGACATCAAGTTGAAGTTTTTGAAGGATTTGAACAAGAACGGCGTGATCAAGGCAGCTCACGTGCCAAGTTTGGAGATGATGGCGGACCAGTTGACGAAGGATTTGAACGCGCAACGGATGCAAGATTTACGCAAGCAAATTGGATTGTATTAAAAGTGTTACAGCGCGCGCCGTTTCCGGAGGAGTGTTGATTTTCTACATCGCCATGTTTGGCTTTCGAGGTAAATCATATGTTGCAAACGGATTGGCTGATAATAGTTTTATGTATGGTGTGCACAGGTTTTATGTCTGTAGCGCTTAGGGAATTTAAGCGTGATTTATTGACTTAAAACTTTTATAATTACATAATATATATGCCTTTTGTTTTTGGCAAACATCTAGCAATCGCATAAAAACACTTTAGGCGACGGCTATTGAGAGCCGTCTCGTCTACTACAGCACGCATTCCAAACTACAGCATCTGCCTATGCGACAACAGAATACACCATGGAGGTTACGTTTCCTGGACATATCGTGGAGATTACGTACGCAAGGAGACGTGGAGATATTACATGGTGGATACGTGAAGCAAAGTCTATATTAAGTTTTCGTTATGGTGAAAAACAAAGCTGCTTAACAGTAATCCTGCTACATCCACTTCTTTCTTCGCTACCCTCCTGTTCCTTTCAACCCCATATTATAATGTTATCATTATGTCACTTTTGTAATTGCGCAATGCATAGACAATCCTTATTTAACGTAGTACCTTAAATGTCAGATCCAAGCAGCAGATGCTCAAGGCCGAGGCCAGCCGGAGAGCCAAGCATCTTGTGTGGCTAGGCAGGCTGGGGAAGCGAGCAACGAAGGGCAAGGTCCAGTCAGTAAGCGTGCTGGACACCAGATGACGAGGCGTTCTGCAGTCCAGATGAAACCGGCTTCTGTCGCGCATCGTCATCGCACGCCTGGGTAAGTATACTGGTGGTACGGATGTCGCCATATTATCATGAGTCTTACTCATTGCATTATATGTGTGGTAGTCTAGGGCGAGGAACTAGGCATAGAAGAGAAGCAGCAAGACGAGGTAAACAAAATAATTTATTCTGCAATTTACTCTTTACTGTTTCAACGCCTTCTCTACTTCTGCGTCCCACCAAGTCGATCAGCAGACGTCGACATTTGGTAGCACTTGTTGGTCTACAGGACCCGCGATTCCGCGAGCCAGTAGGAAAGATCGAATCCAGCGGCCGTGGTGTCCACACTAACCGTCTGTGAGGAAGCAAGAAAATCGTACGTCGCATGCGGTGCCTGTAAGAAACTATATGGAGATGGAACACGATGATTTGGCGGGTACAGGCGTTCCTGTTCCGCCCGAAGTTAATGCCAAGACGACCCTCTCCAGGATGGCCGAGATGATGGCAACGAAATAACATGAGATGGCGTAGTTTTTGCAGCACCAGCGTGTGGTGCTGGATAAGCAAGCTCCGGTAGGCGACCGTTGAGAAGCGCGTAGAGGGCATGTCCATTCCAACATACCACGGTCGCGTGGGTGAGTCGCTGCAAGTTTTCTACAACAAGTCAATTTGTACTCCAGCGCAAAAAAGATTGATGTCCAGGACATTACAAACCAAGGACGACTCATTGCTATGGTGGCTTCGAATTTGAAGGGTCAAGCAGCTACCAAGATCAGTTCACGACCTTGAGTGAAATTACCGATGCGCTGCAAGCTGAATTTATTCCGCCTGACCTCAACGAGCGCCTTTGGGAGGATATCTTTCGTCTGAAGCAAGCCAATTGTAATGGATTGGAGGACTACGTGTCACGTTTTCGCACTATCATCTGTTAAGTGCAAGATATGTCAGAATTTGATCAATTCAGTTGGTTTGTACATGGCCTGGTCACCGTACCCGAGAAGAGGTGTCTTATCGTCGATGCGCCACGGCGTCCAATGCTATTTCCGTCGCGTTGGAATTTGAGCGATCACACATGCAGCCTCGAATGAATGGCCCGACGTGATGATCACGGAATAAATTTGGCAGAGCCCATGGAATTCGATAACGTCCATATGCTGCAACCATCAAGAGAAGACTGCCGTCGCAAGAATATGTGTTTCCGCTGCAAGAAGCCGGGTCATCGAATGAATGATTGTCACGTGAAAAGTTTCCGGGGTAGGCGTAATGATGGTCCCCATCGTGTGGTAAATTCAGTCCAAATTCGTACTCCAAGCCTTGATGAGTCCAAAAATGATGAATCGATGTCTTTTTGTAGTTACACGATGAATATGGTACGATTGTAGTCACAAGCACCTATGTAACAAGCAAATCGTCTGATTCGGAAGAAAGGTTTTGTCAACGGACGCGAACAGATTGCGTTGAAAGACTGTAGCGCGAGCCACAATCTCATTCGCGCAGGTATCGTTGATGATCCTGGCATCGATGATGTCGCTTCAGTGTAGAGTTTCGATGGTCATATTCGGCGCAACATGCGTCTGCGTGCAGTCCACGCTACGCTTGAGATGGATGGCATGAAGTTCGACTCGGTTGCCCTCACTGAATATCGTCTTCCCGTCACGCAAGATCTCATCCTGGGGAAGCCATGGCTGACAGGGTTCAATCCGGTCATTGATTAGCAAACGCATGCCATCAAGGTCCCGTCCACGACACTTTTCGATACATTGGACGATCATGCGAAATATAGTGACTTGCCATGGGATGGTAATTCGGACAATCATCTAGCGGCGCAGCAATCCAGTACGACCTTTATCATGTCAGGTTACGGCTATCGACGAGCAGAAGGACGAGTCACCAGAAGTTGCGCTCCAGCTAGATGAGTATCGTGATGTATTCCCCGACGAGCTACCCGTTGGATTGCCGCCCGAGCGTCGCGTGGAATTTGAATTAAACATGAAGCCGGATGCACGGCCAAGCACCCGTGCACCATTTCGATTATCGAAAACGAAGCAAGAGGATCTTCGACTTTTTGTGGACGACCTGTTATAGAAACAATGGATTGAAATAAGCGACTCACCATAGGTGTCGAACGTTTTTGGGGTCCCGAAACGCGACCCGCGTACGGGTAAACTTCAGAGTCGATCAGAGTGGATTTGAAATGGAGACCCAACGACTCCAATACGATGGGTCGTTGACTACCGGTATCTTAAAAGTAAGACGCTGATTCCCAAGATTCCTCTGCTAAACATCGAACAACTGTTTGATCAGATGGCGCATGCGCGCGTTTCCAGAGTCATCGACTTGGCGCAAGTATACCACCAGATGAGAGTAAAACCGGCAACAAGGCCGTACACAGCGTTTAGGACGGGACGTGAGACTTACCAATGTTGCGTGACACCCATGGGTGTGGCTGGTATGCCAGGTATTTAGTCCAGGCTCATGCGCGTGATATTTGCGAATTTGGATTTTGTCGTGGTATATCTCGACGACATATGTGTGTTTTTGAGATCCAATGAAGACCATGTGAAGCACCTGCGTACTGGTTTTGATATCTTGCGCTGCGAAAAGCTCTACGCTCGGCGTGAGAAGTGGCTATTCTCTCGTGGATCGGTCAACTTTCTCGTTCACACGATTTCTAATGAAGGTCTTGAGGTTGAACGAAAGAAAACTATGGCAATTAAAATGTGCAAAAAACCATCAACAGTTGAAGAACTGCAAATTTTATTAGGATTATCAGGTTATTATCGACGGTTTATTCGTCTCTTTGCGGATATTGTTTTACATTTGACTGATTTGGTGAAGAAGACCAAACGTTGGTAATGGACAGCATACCAGGAGAATGCTTTTCTGGTTATCAAAGCAGCATTAAAGCACGCGCCAATTCTCCGATTGCCGGACTTTGATAAGCTGTTCGTAGTGATTACCGACGCGTCCCGTATTTGCTGTGGTGGTGTTTCACAACATTACGATAGTTTTGGTTATCTTGTGGCATTATATTAGAGAAAGTTGGGTCAGCACGAGGTTAACTGGCCAGCTCACGAGAAGGAGATGTTTGCTATCCAGTTGGCGATAGTCAAATGGCGCCACTAGCTCCATGGTAGGCGATTCTTCTTGTACACCGACCATATTGCGTGAAAGTTTTTCCTGCATCACCCCACTGTGTCGCCCAAGCTCGCCCGATGATTGGATTTTTCTTCCAATTTTATTTTGAGCTTCACCATGTAAAAGGGGTGCAGAACATTGTTACAGACGCTCTATCAAGGCATTTACCAACGGATGAAGTGATTCTACAGGCGCCTATGCATAACCATCAGCCTACCACTGAATTGGTGATTAGCAGGCCTGATTATTCTCGGAGCTTTCCGATACTATCGAAAGTAACCTTTATTCGGGGACCAGCAGAACCCAGATTCGGTCTAACTTCAGAGCTCTGTGTATTGTTAGTTCATTAATGCTTCTGCATTCTATGTTAACGCTCTTGGAGCCTGTGCTAATCAAGAAGGCGATTCTTAGCTAAAGGACAAGGATGAGACTTCATCAAATTGCCTCGCCTGAAGGATTCCCTCGAGGGAAAGGTCTGTCAGCGACATCCTATTGTCATCTTTCTCCCATCCAATAATCGAAAAGTCAGACTCAACCCTTGCGGTACCCGGAAATACGCTAGCGATACCACCAGAGAACTTGCATTGCAACGGGAACCTCTCTTGCAATGTCGTCCACCCCTGATGAAAGTCAGTCTCTTCGTTGCACTTGTCGATCATGCTCTTGGTCCCCGCTTCATTGCGATACGCCATCAACAAGTCCTGGGACTGAAGTTCAATTTGCTCAATGTCATCATCCGACCACGACGTTGCCAATCGCTTCCTCTGCTTACGATTTATAGAGGAAAACTACCTTCCACGCATCTTTACAAGTTGATGCGGTAGCACCGCTGGAAGCTCCTCTTCGGCCGCGTCATTCGCACGGTTCCTTTCAGCAACAATGTTGGAAATTCCATCCACGATGGTGAGGAACATCCTCCCCACCGTCTTCAAGACCTCAGTCGATTTCTCTACCGACAAACGCTGACACAGGGTGTCTTCCACGAATATTCCCAAGTCCTTCATAAACCCTTCAACGTCAGTGAGACGTACTGCAAACCTTCCACAGCTTTCGGTCTCTTCCCTATCGGCTTCATCTGACATCTCATCAACAGAAAGCGGGCCTTGGACTCCACCTAGCATGCACAGCGTTTGAACCAATCCATGAAGATGCTCGGTCTGTTGCGAGATTAAGGTTGTCATTCCCTGGAGTTTGTGGAAGACCAAGTCCACCTGATGCGCGAAGGTGTTGACTGCAATCATGACAATCCACCATGTAGGACTTGGTGCATCTGCATAACGCTTCTCTTGCAGGTAGTCGCAAACACGGGCACGCTTAGAACATAACCACCTCGTGACCTTGCCCATTGATAACCATCGCGTGGAGGCCACCTTGGGACACATTTGTGGTGGAGCGGCTGATCAAAGTTTTTGACGCTTGATCAGGCGGTACCACGGCGCCCGGACTGCCGACTAACGAAGGGGTCCTCGGGTTGTCCTTTACTGATTGTGTTTCTGCTCACCTTGTGTACCGGACGGCTTGGGCGTGGGTCTCTCTCCAGGTGGCGGGGATATAAACACGGAAACTCCTTGATGCAAGATTGGGGAACTTGTAAAGAGTTTACCTAGGTGCTGATCAGGCGTGCTCAAGTACAATCAAGCTGAATCAGGTGTGATCAGGCTCGATCAGATACTGAAAGACGTTGATCAGCTGTGATCAGCTGTCATCAGGCTTGATCAGGCACTAAAAGACGTTGATTAGCTGTGATCAGGCTTGATCAGGCACTAAAAGTAGTTGATCAGCTGTGATCAGGCTTGATCAGTCTTGGTCAAGCGTTGAAAGTCGCTCAGGTACAAGTTGGTACGATCTGCGAGTTGTTGATCGCGGGTCACGAGCTGCAGAGTGTCGATCAGGTGTTGATCGGCGAAGGGGGTACTTGATCAGGAAGTGGAAGTCTTCACTGCCCGATCACGTAGCCTCTGGAGTCTTAAACAGCTAAAGGAACACCCAAATATTTGTATTCCTAGCCTATACCTACGAGGGGGGGGGTAAATCTCACTTAATCGACCTAGAGTTTTCGTGGGGCGCTTACAGCAGCCGAACTCTAGGGGCCAAACGTGAACCAAACGTGGAGAGGTGAGAGCACTGCTCAATCACACTCCCAAAACCAAAAATCTTTATAGAAGAACCGCTGACACAGCGGGCGGAGTTGCGGGGTGAGTTCTATACACTCTACGCCTGCCGGTGGGCCAAAAACGCACAAAGTGCTCCCGCCCGGGACGTAGAGGTGTGTTGTATAAGGGGGAGGCACAAAGGAGCCTTCCCGGAGATGTCCTATAAGGTTGGACGCAAAAGGAGAACTTTATTATTGCCTAAAGCCTTAGATCTACCATTTCCCTAATTTTAGCCAATCAGAACCGTCCATTCCATCGTCCTCCGTCCACCAGTCCACCTGATTCCTCCGTCGTTCGTCGGTGTTCGCTGAGTACCTGTACGTAATCGTCCCATCTTACCATGCCCCGGCTATGTCCTGTCTATGTGCAGCACGGCTGTACACGCAACTGTATACACCGTGGCACACACAATCGTATACAATTACGTACCCAATTTGTGCCCGTAATCAGCCCCCTAATTAGGCCCGATTGTAGCCCGCTTTACGACAGCTGCCCCTGAACCTCGTCCCAGCCGTACAGCGGTTGGGGCGAGGGTCGATCATGCCGTTAGATATCATGGATCATGCGACCGTTGGTCGATTTGTCCACACCCATCAATCATGACATTATCGACCTGGTAATCATCACCCATCAACCTGCCCCTTCTCCCGCCGATAAGGTCCCAATCCATCAGGCCGTTACCCTTAGTGGTATGCCCCTTGCGATCCAACGTTCACCGCCCACCAACCGTGGCATCTACGATCAAGCTGTCTCGATCAGGCATTCCTGTATTTCTATCATGCACGCGATAACGGACGGCACCTCGGCGAACACCGCCAACGCTCCTGCCCTGGGTCGGGACGCAGTTGATCAGGCGATCACTGCCATCAATCAGGCCTACAGCTTACAAGAGGCCCTCCACGCGCGCGATGATGAGATCGCCGTGTTATCCGACTCGCTCGCGATGATCGAGGACACTATCTCGATGCTTCGGCAGCAGCTCGCTTGTGCCAAACGCGCCGTGGCGGAGCGAGATACTGAGATCAAGCGGGCCGCCTTCAAACAGCTCAAGCCATTACGTGACTTCGTTGACACCACAGTCAACGATCTCCAGACTAAGTTGAAGACCGTCGAAAACGCTGTGGCCGATCAAGAGAAAACCATGGTCGATCAACGCGCCCAGATCCGGGATCTGGAAAACCGTCGTGACCGTGATCGTTATCTGCGATCGGTGCATGAGGACACTATCGCTGATAAAGCGCGAGAGATGGATCATCTTCAGCAGCGCATGGCCAAGTTACAGGAGGAGTACGATCGGGCTGTTTCTAGGAATAAGCGCTTGGTCGAATAGGCGTTCAAGCTCACCGCCGAGATTGATAGGCGCAAACACCAGTATAGTCGCCTCCGGAAGAAGAATAAGTCCAATTGCCTGAAGATGGACGAATATACCGCCATCATGGCCCAGACGCAGGAAATATACGATCGGTTCAAGGGAGTGTCTGACCTCCAAACTGAGCTGGGTGATCTACACGCCGCATATTCTCAGCTAGAGAAAGAGCTTTTCACCGTGCAATGCCGCTTCGATCAAGTTTCCGCAGAACGCGACACCCTACGCAATCAACTGCAACAGGTTCAGGACGAAGTCATGCAGTTGCGGCCGTTTCACTCGGACCTTCAGTCCCAGTTGACTGGTATCTCGTTGCGGATGCAGATCACACCGGCTGTCCGCACCCATCTGGCAGTTCTGATCAAGCCACAACGCCGGCTAGCCTTCCCGCTGCTCATCCAAACACCTCGATCATCCGCGCCACCCCTTCGCCTAAAAGAAGTATTCAGCGTTCCCGATATTCTTCTCGGTCGAAGCGGCCACTCCTCCTTTCCCCCATTTCGAAGGCGAAAACGGAGGACGATGATCCCCCAAGTCCTGATCAGGACGATGCAGGCGATTTTCCTGACCCGATCGCTTCCATTCCTTCTATTCCCACAATCAGCGAGTTCGGGGGCGAGTATTTACCTGCTCAAGGCACTGCCGGATCTCTTTTTCCTCGCACGGGTGATTTCAATACGTTGATCGCGGTGCCTGATGATGCTAGTGACGCTGACATTCTGCCGTGGACTCCAGATCAACTCGGTGGATTCGATCTGCGTAACGTCACGGCTCAAGTAGTCTTTGATTATTTGACCCGCCCCGCAGGATGGTTGTTCCCGGCCGCCGTGCATACCCCTACGGCTGATTTGTGGTTCAGTCATTTGATCACCCAGCCGGAAGTGGAGCTGTTATATTCTCAATACCCTTGGAGCGTTTTCACGACCATGCTGCCGCCCATTTCTTTCCGCTCACTCGGCTGGTTCGCCGACTTTGAGACGAAGTACCGGTCGTTTCTCGACCATCACGCGCTGGCGATCTGGGAGTTGACGCATTACCTCCCAATCGCGAAAGGCCTTCGCGAGACGAATGACTTCTTCCTGGATTACTACAACGATCGGCACCAACGCAGAAGTCGTGCAGGGGCGACATGGAAGAGGGTTGTGGACTTTGTCCTGCGGGGAATGATCGACGGTAGCTGTGATCTCGACAAATTTTCTGGACCCGTCGATCACCCATTGTGCTCGCAACCGTCCTTTTAAGGATGCCCCGGTCGACGATTGGGCGTGGTACCCCGGGTTCCTTTCGGACCCGCCACCTCGGACCCTATTGGATGCGTTGAGGAGGTTGATGACTTTGAACCTTGGCGGGTTCAATATCGTTTTTCCCCCGAAAGCCACCCTGGACGTAAAATTCCTCGTATTCGTCGCAAGTTCTTTGGGTCTGGTTAGTCGGTTGATCGTTTCTTCCTTAATCAATAAGCACTATTAATCATGCCATTTTCACTGTTGCTTCCTTACTTTTCAATGCATAATATAAATCGATATTCCGTCGTCTCATATGTCGTTGTTCCATTACCATGTCTCGCAATATCCATCGTAAACACACCACTTCAAGTAATTCATCATTTCTTCATCAATTGTGAGTTTCATCAATCATTTTTCTTCAATCGGAGGTTCTTCGATCGTAATTCCATGATCAGTCAGTCGATCACGCATTAGTTCGAATCTTCTACCACTTGCATTATGTCAAACCGATTTCTGTTGATCCTCTTCCTTTCGAAGTCCTTGATCATAGCATCGCAGTTCAGATCTGCCTCGTCTACCCACGACGGATCGGCATAACCTTTCCAGTAGAGTTGATATTCGCGTAACGTCCTTCAAACCTGGTCTTCCGACCAGATCCTACATCGGTGATACGATCAACTTCAAATTCATCTGGATCTAGTGTCCTTTCTCAGCTGTCTTCGGGTAACAAAGCTTCATCGAAGTCAAAACGATCCCTATCCCGACTGTTAGCGCAGTAGTAGGGAGATCTGGAAATTCCTTGACCAATTTCAACTTGGACAGGTCACTACCGGGAACATACGATAGTCGGTGCCAGCTGTAACCAATCTCGCCGCATGATTACCGATCACCTCATCGACTCTGAAGCGTCCATGCCACATATGCGCCAGTTTCTTCGCGAAACCTTCTTTCACCCGATCGAGATATAACCAGACCCTTGATCCCGTTTCGATCTTGTGTGTTGTCACTTGATCATTGTGCCTCTCCGCTCGCTCGGCTATCGCTTGATACAATCGAGTGCTCACTTGGTCGCGGGCGTATCTGTAGTCTTTCTGCAACTTATATCTCCACCGGCGAGCATCTCGGTCTTTACGCCGAATTCCACCCAGTTGTAATGTCGATTCCAACGACGATCGCGGATCCCACAGATACGCGAAATAAAATGGTGTATCTCCGCGAATGAGATCAGGGGTCGAGTTCAGCGCGAATACCAGACGCTCTGCATACAAGCTCCAATCTTCTGGCCGACATCTGATACATACATCTTGATTGACCGTGTAATCGTCTGCACCGTCCTTTCCGCCTTGACGTTCGCCTGAGGACGGTATGCCATAGTGGCACTCTGACGTTGTCCCACGATTTTGTTGAACGCACGAAATACTTCCGACATAAAACTCGGTTCTCGATCATGCCGGAATACCTCACTAGCCCCGGATCGTCGAAACACACATTCTTCATAATATTCGGTGCCTTTCGGTGCTGTGCGAGACGATCCTGCTTTCGCTATCACCATACCCGTGAACAGATCCGTCCAAATCAGTAGTTCAGTGTGTCCATCCGTCGATCGGGGTAGTGACGGGATATGATCCATGGCTATCACTTGGAATGGGTACGTGGCCTCGATATTCCCCAGCGACATGCCCTTGATCATAGGCTTGCCCTTCCCCGTCTCGCAATCTAGCATTGTCCAACGAATCTTTGTACGCTGCGAAATAGACCACGCCAAGGTAAGTATCGTCTGATCCGCTGATATTTACGCCCTATACCTTGGTGTCCCCCTTCCAAGCTCACATGATAATGGTGGAGGACATCTGCATGTAGGGTCTAGGGTAAGACCAGATTAATCGAAATGTGTCGATCGTCTTGATCATCTTTGTCATCATTGGCTTTTCCTTTAGCCACATTCCCACAGTAGATCAGCAATCTTTGTTCGTCGACATCGTAGTTGTCAGCAATTTTCGCGCAATCATTTACCTCGTCTGCGCTCAATTGTGAGACGTCACCATACAGATAACTTCGCAAATCATGAATCCATTTCTCTTCGTCCTGCGACTTTTTCACCCGTTCCGCACTTACCCCGTCTATGGATATATCGAGCCACGTTGACGGTCGCGGCTGACGGAGGTTATGTGATCGTGTCATCACTAGCACCTGTGGGGAAGTGGTATCTTCATTCCACGTGATCACTTCCGACAACCTGTTGAGGTCGGCCAAATTTTCCAGCTGTTTCACTTCATCAATTTCAAATCTTGTTCCACCCTGAATGGCCATAGTGGTGATTTGATCTGCACTCTTATTCCACTCTCTTTTGACGTGCAACAGATCATGATCGGTCCATTCGCGAAGGAGGTTAAACGCACGCTGTTGCAACACTTGCAATCGCGGAGCTTTACACTCTACTTCACCGCACATTTGCCGGATTACCAAATTCGAATCTCCACACACGATAATCCTTCCTTTGGGATATCTCGACATTAGGTCCAAACTTAAAAGAAATCCATGGTATTCCGCGTCGTTCACCGTGTTATCAGGTGCATGATCGGTTACCGCGGTCATAATCTTCCACTCCGGTAATTTCCATACGATAGCGCCGAACGCACCTACACTTTGTTTGACACTTGCATATCCATCGAAACTAATCACATAGAGTTCTTTGACTTTCTCAACCGTAGGAGGTGGTACCTCAATCATCTTCCGCGGTTGCTTTTTCGGTGCGATCGCAATCAGGGCTTCATCGATTTCGGTGCGAGGAGTGATACTTGCAGCTAACGCCCCTAGTACCTCCTCTTCTCCCTGTACACATTTCTTGATCTCTGAGGTCCCATTGGGATAAGATCGCAGCCCGTCTGCCCAGTCGTCCGTCCAACCCGTTGGATGTTAGTAACCATCTCAGCGTGGATAAACGTGACAAGACAGTGATCGTCTTTCCGACCAGCATCGTGACGTAAACATTCAAAACCCGTAGAAGCGCCAGAATTTCCTTTTCCACGGGGCTGTAATTCAGCTCACCATTCTTCAATGTTCGGCTGGCGAATGCGACGGGACAATAGACTTGATCATGTTCTTGTACTAGCGCGGCAGATACCGCCCATTTGCTGGCGTAAACCACGATCACCGGCGTTTTGTTCTGATCAAAGTGGCGCAGGGTTGGGGCTGACGCAATCTTCGCTTTCAGCATGCTGAATGCTACTTTTGCCCTGATTAATCGATCGCCTTCATGATCCGTATTCTCCTTGCTCAACGATCGGCTCTTTAACTCTTGATAATCCATCTTCCTTAATTCGTAGAGCACAGCGGCATAGATCGCGAAATCTTCAATAAATCAACGGTAGTATTTCAGGCTCCCCAAAAACGATTACATGGCCCGTAAGGTGCCAGGGAAAGGCAAATCAATCAGATCATCCAAATTTTTTGGATTTGTTTCCAAACCTCGGCTAGAGACATGATGCCCTAAAAAGGGAACTTCACTTCGCCCCCAGTACGATTTAGCCACGCTGATCGACAAGTTTCATTGATCGCACTTTTCCAATAAATGTCGCACCTTGCCACACAGGGTAGTCCAGGTAGGTGCAGGGATCAAAATATCATCGATATATGACCGCCGCTACAGCACAGACGGGCCCGGTATTTGGTCGGGCTCTCCCACAGTAAATACATCAGCCAATTTGTCAGCACCGTCCTTAACCTTGAGATACCCATATAATGCATTATCAATCAACCGCTGGTAGATTTGCGGAGCATTCTTTAGGCCAAAGGGCATCCTATTCCATTCAAACAATCCAAACGAAGTGACAAACGCCGAAATCTGACGTGCTCGATCGGTCATAGACACGACCCAGAAACCACTCGCCATATCCAAAGAGCAAAACCACAACGCTTTATCCAAATCTTCGAGTAGATCAGAGATCAGGGGCATTGGATATGCCATCAGGCGCGTGAGTTGATTCACCGCGCGATAGTCGATACATAGACGAATATCAACCCCGTTCTTTTTCACAATGATCACTATAGGTGATGCCGAGGGTGACGTAGACGGCTGGTTGATCTTAGTAGCCAATAACCCCTCGATCAAAGCCGATAACTTCTCGCGAAATTGCGGATCCCTCTTTCGACACTTTTGGGCGATCGGGCGCGCATTGCCTACATCGATATCACAAACAACTCCACGTGGAGCAGGTGGTATCGCGTTCCCTTTCCTGATCACCAGATGTTTCTTCGCCCAAATTATATCGCGAAGTTGATCAATTTCTTCTGCCGTGTTAACCAAGGGATCACCGACTCGCAAATCATCCTTAGTCACTTCTTCGGTACTTGCGGACACTTCAGGAAGCGTAGCGAGCTGCTTCTCCAATTCATCGACGTACAAATATCCGCCTTCATGATAGCAAACTTGATCATCGATAGAAATTACACCAAATGCACTATGATCGGCTGAGACGGGGTGATCACGCATATCTTGATCAGGCTCACCTCTCGTAACAGGTTGTTCAACTTCCTGACCCAGGGTCGTACCTTTCACTCCCGGCTCCTGATCGCACCGCTCTTGCACTTTTTGCACCTTTTGTGACCCTCCTGTTACTAATGACACAGATGTGACGATCGGGTCTGTAGATCGTACTAAAATACTTCGAGGAGTAGGATACTCCTTCTTCTCGACTAGGGGAATTTGATCGACACTTTCTTTTTCGTCATTCACATAAATCGGTAGACGCTTGATACGCGAGATTTTTCCACTCCTTGTAAAGATTAGACCCTATCAAAACAAATCCAGGGCGACGGGGCACAATCTTTGTTCATCCAGATACGTAAAATCGTATCATCTTGCACGATGATCGGATGATCAACGACGTTCGTAACACGCAGAGATCGTAAATTACCCACTCCCTTAGTGACAGTGGGGACCCAACCTTTTTCCACGTGTAATCCACAACTTTCGAGATCGCTGATCACGAATCCGAACCTCATCAGATCGACCTACTAGGATCTGTTCGTACTGATCAAGTTTCATGTGATTTCCACTTGATCCGTACAGCAGTCGACGTCCTTCTAATGGGATGATCACCTCATCAGGCAAAATTAGTGCACCATGGGTGACGTCTAATCAAACACCAGCTGGTATCATAAAATCCATACCCAATATAGCATCTTGACCGACAGGTTTGCCCACCCATGCATGCAAATAATAAACCAACGAGCCCGCTAACGTAATCTTGATTTTAGTGCGCCCTTCTGTGAGGTATGCACTTTCTCCAATGCCGACATATTATTTCGTTTGACTCGTGTCGATCTGACAACTCACCTTACGAGCAAAGGTTGAGTCGATGATCGACACTTCGGCACCAGAATCAAATAATAGCGTGGCGCGTTCGTTATTAATTTTACCACTCGCCTTGGATTGTTTAAACAATTTCTTTGGCGAGTGGTACTTCCAATATCCACGTGATTCACCCGGAAGTAGATCGACTTCCATGGTCACCGGGGACCGAGAAAACTCATCAATACGGAAATTAGCCAAACGTGGTGAATCAAGCTGATCACATTTTTCGTTATCTCTTTCTGCTGATTGATCAGCCATCTTCTTATTCACATATGCAAAAATACACAAACCAGAACGCTTGTCTCGTACCAGATTCCAACCTGGCGAGTGTCCTAGTTTAACAAATCTTCGGCTTCCTTGGGCAACATTCCAGCATTCTTGGTGGGATTGTACCACTGGCGGATACGATTATAAAATTCTTCCATATGGCACTTGCCCGCATCGTGAACTTCGCCGCATGCTCGACAGACGTACAAACAATGATCGGTCGGATGTCCCTTCTTGCCACACTTCAGACAGGTCAGGCGCTTCCAGCAACGTAAATTACAGTGCCTGATCGATCCACAGTGACTGCACTTCTTCATCTCCCCTTGATCAACTGCACTTGAATCACTTCGTTTGCCCGATCGAGGCTCACCAGGTTGATCGTGAGCCACTGGTTGATCGCGCATGGCAGCAATCATGTAACGTCGCTGATCACCATCACTTCCGCTGTCGTCGGCACTTGATTCCTCACTCCCAGACGTCACCTTGATCGCGCGTACTGCTTTGGGCTTCCGCGCCCGGGCAGGTGCTCGATCATCGCCGAGTTTCAGGCAGAATCGGCTGGTACCTATCGCCGCCGTTGGATGGCACCACTTATTGCGTGCATAAGCCCGCAGCGTCTCTTCCAGATCCGTGGCGTTATACAACCGCAGAAGTGCCAGTTGATCAGCGAGTTCGCGATTGTCCAATGTGTCCAGAAAATGTTGCACATGCTCACGTAAGATCGTAGGCGATCCGTCCCTGATCGGCAACTTGGCTCGCAGTCCCGCCACATTCAACCGGTGCAGATACTCAATAGTAGTTTCATCCGATCGCTTCTTCGTGTAATAATACTGGCGGGATGCCGACTGACCACTTCCACAGTATTTAACTTCAACCTCATCCACGATACATTTCCAACTTGATTGAGTAGATCTACTGGCGATGCCAATTGCGCGCTAGTCCTTTTAGTAGATCGCCCAAGATCGAACACTTTTAATGATCAGAAGCTTGATCACGCATAAATGCTGACTTGAGGCGACTAATCCAATTCCGCGCTTGATCTTCATCTCCTTCCTTTCCCGAAAATTCTTTTAGATCACTGATCGCGGACATCCAGTTTCTGGGAATCGGCTGTTGATCAGGCATTCCAGTATAGGCGGACGCAACTGTGGCTCGTCGAGGCAGTGTGATCGGCTCGTCTGGATTGACGTAATCACGTTGGGATCGTTGATCATGGAGCGAATATACAGATTCCATATCGACATCATTAACCGTCGTCGATCTTCCTGGATTTTACTGACGATAATGAAGTGAATGTACTGACTCCATATAGACGTCTTTGATCGACGCAGATATTCCTGGGCTAGGCTGGTAACTCTTCGCTTGAACTACTCCAGGTGTCAATTTTCTTCTTTCCTCGGCCAGGAACCGCTCCATAGCCTTGTAGAAAAAATGTCTGCAGCTGTGGACCTTGCGATACTTGATCATCTTCCGCTTTGATCGATTGAGGTTCCGTCTTGATAACCGACAACTTGGATTCATCTTTCTGGAAAACTGGCATCCTGGTGATCTTGGGCTCTATGCTTCCGGCACTGCTCGACTCCACTTCAGGCTCGTCACCTTCGGAAGGGGAAGATTCGTAACAGGATGATCCCGTGTGTTCTTCCACGTTGATCGACGGGCCCGCTTCAATTTTGGGCGAGAACTGGGGGGCTCCTCCATATTAGATCGACCTACGATAGGTACCACCAGCTCGTATAGTCGATGTGTAGCGGTCCTAATATCTACTAGGTCTTGATCGAACATTTCTTCGGAATCGTAGGCGCTTGTCGACAGACCAGCTGGCTTGATCAGGCGTATTAGCCCTAACACCAGTCGAAGCTTGTCATTCCAATTCGTCACTGGTCGATCGACCGGTCCTTTCAGCTCTCCGCTGATCGTGACCCCTAGGTAGTTCATGATCGCGTTCGTTAATAAGAAATCTTCCAATTCTCCTTTTTAAACCTTTCGGTAAAACGTTTTCACCAGATCGGCTTCCGTTGGTGGCGTACTTGATCGACTTTCGTTGGTGGCGTACTTGATCGACTTTCGTCGCTCTCCGACCCAGGTGCCTTTAGCAACGCCTTCGGCTGGTCGGTCTTGTAATACTTCACCACCGGATCCCAATCTGGATCCTTTTACACACATACATATGGCGGACCATAACGCAAGTTATAATTCGCATGGGCTCCCGAAGTAGCCTCGGGAGGTGGTTGACGCTTCTCCTCCTTTATCTCATCAATATACCTCCCCAGGTCCTGATGATCAGCATTTCCTATCTTCTTCAGGCATGACGACGGCGAACTGCGTTCCATCGTCACAACCACCTCTTCCTTTTCAACTTTTATCTTCACATCTGCTTCCGCTTCCGTTTTCACGTCCGCATCAGCGCCATCGTAGAATAGCGGTGATATCCCGCGTCGCCCAAAGATCCGGGCACGCGCACCATTGTGGTGGAGCGGCTGATCAAATTTTTTGAAGCTTGATCAGGCGTTACCACGGCGCCCGGACTGCCGACTAACGAAGAGGGTCCTCCGGGTATCCTGTGACTGCTTGTATTCCTGCTCACCTTGTGTACCCGACGGCTTGGGCGTGGGTCGCTCTCCAGGTGGAGGGGATGTCAAGTTGCAATTCCTTGATGCAAGATTGAGATGACTCGTGATGAAGCGATTGTTGTCGATCAGGCTTGATCAGGCTTGATCAGGCTTGACAGGCACAAATCGTCGATGGTCAGGGCCGCTGGTCGTTGATCAGGGGGTAATCAGGTGTCATCAGAGCCAATAGTCAAAAAAAAGATCGTGATCGACCTGATCGACCTGATCGACCTGATCGGCCTGATCGGTTTGATCGGTCTGATCGATTTAGTCGATCAAGCAATAGTTGGCGCGAGTTGAAAACAGATGAAAGCAGGTCGAAGGTTGAAAAATGTCGGTCAGGTGTTGATCGTCGAAGGGGGTAGTTGATCAGGCAGCGGAAGTCTTCACTGCCCGATCACGGAGCCTCTGGAGTCTTAAACAGCTAAAACAACACCCAAATATATGTATTCTTAGCCTAGACTTTACGAGGGAGGGGAATTCCACTAAAATCACCTAGAGTTCCCGTGGGGCGCTTATAACAGCCGAACTCTAGGGGCCAAACGTGAACAAAAAGGGGAAGAGGTGAGAGCGCTGCTCAATCGCGTTCCCAAGACCAAAAAAAACCTTTACGAAGAACCGCTGACACAGCGGGCGGAGTTGCGGGGTGAGTTCGCACACTATACGCCTACCGGTGGGCCAAAAACGCACGAAGTGCTCCAGCCCGGGACGTAGAGGTGTATATTAAAGGGGGAGGAGCAAAGGTGCCGTCCCAGAAACTATCTGCTCGATCGTACGCAAAAGGAGAACATTATTATTGCTTAAATCCTAAGAACTACCAACTACCTTAATATCCACCAATCAGAACTACCCATTCCAGCGTCCTCCGTCGCCCAGTCGACCTGATTTATCCGTCGTTCGTCGATGTTCGTTCGTGTTCGTTAGGTACCTGTACGTAATCGCCCACCTCACGATGTCCCGTCTATGTCCTGTCCATGTACACCACAGTTGTACATACCACTGTATACACAGTAGTACACACAATCGTACACGCAATTACTCACCCGGTTGTGCCCACAGTCACACCCCTAATTAGGCCCACAATTAGGCCCAATTTTATGGCACACTTTACGACACGTCTGTTGTGGAACGTCATCGTGATATAGTCGATCAAGCCCGTCAAGCTCTACTCGATGCAAAGAAAAAGAAGAAACGCTACTATGACAAGCGGCGAGCTGACGTTGACTTTAAGTCCGGCGACAAAGTCCTCCTGAAAACGGACCATCTCTCATTGAAGACGTTCAGCTACAACACTGGCCTTACCAAACCGAAGCTAAAGGCCCAATATGTCGTCCGTTTGAGATAGAGTTTATGGTTAACGAGAATGTGGCGCGTTTGAAGCTGCCGAAGCGACTAAAGGAATCCATTGTGGGATTGTTTTTGCCGTATCCCGAACAACACGAGCGATACCGATCACACCCGCGGGCTAAAGATTCCCCGATCGAGTTACCAGACCCAGGAGGAGACGATGGAATGCGTGTGGTAGAACGACTTCTAGACAAGAGCCAATTCAACCGCAAACCGCAATATCTTGTGAAGTGGTTGAATGAGCCGATGACGGAGTGCACCCGGTAGCGAGAGCGTGACCTAAAGCATGTTGCGAATTGTCAGCGATTAATTAAGGAGTTGTTGGAGATACGACGTGCCAAGCGCAATTCAATGATCGGGGAATGTCAGCTCCAAGCAGCAGATTCTCAAGGCCGAGGCCAGCCGGCGAGCCAAGCATCTGGGGTGGCTAGGAAGGCTGGGGAAGCGAGCAACGAAGGGCAAGTTCCAGTCAGTAAGCGCTGGACACCAGATGACGAGGCATTCTGCAGTCCAGATGAAACCGGCGTTTGTCGCGCATCGTCATCGCACGCATGAGTAAGTATACTGGTGGTACGGACGTCGCTATATTGTCATGGGTCTTGCTCATTTTATTATAAGTGTGGTAGTCTAGGGCGAGGCACTAGGCATAGAAAAGAAGCAGCAAGACGAGGTAAACAAACTAATTTACTCTTTACTGTTTCAACGCCTTCTCTACTTCTGCGTCCCACCAATTCGATAAGCGGACGTCGAATTAAACCTCTTAAAGACAAGTCGGCGGCAATCTGTGACAAGATTAACGCACAACACGACCTAGACGAAGCCCTAAAAAGCGCCACACCAACGAGCAAAACGTGATAACGAGTTAGGTCAAGAGGTGGTGACCAAGTACAAAGATTTTTTGTCTTGTAGTCTAAAATTAATTGAGCAGCTAAAGAAGCTGGAGATTACTGGTCCTTGGCAACTGCGAACGACTATCGATGAGTTGGAACTAACGGTGAGTATGGCAATGACTCTCAGCTTAGACCACCATCTGTTAAAATTGTCGTAGTTGACGCAACGTCGCGAAAAGAAGGAGACATGAAAGCCCAAACAATTAAATGCAGCTCCTCACCTTTCAGGATATTCAAGAATTATCACAAACCACACTGTCTGGGCGTGTCACGATAGCTTTTGTCGGACCAACACTTATTGAGATAGTGATTTCAATGGTACTATTTTTCTAACGACTAAGTGAAATGCAAGTATCTCGACTCACATACTTATAACAGTCATGTGTTACACGTCAACGCATTCGTGCAGGCTGTACGCACAGCTATTTTGCGCTCGTTCTTCGGCGAATCACGAGCATCATCGATGTCGGCAGATTTTTTTTATTATTTACTAATCACAACGACCAATAGAGCTGACGTCATAACTTTCCTCTTTCATAGTGAGTGGCGGTTTCAGTGATTAAGATTAACTACGATAGTTGATTAAAACTAAAAAAAGTTATTCCAATAGGGTCTCCATAGCAACCACGCGTCTGATTACGCGACATTTTTTTTATAAAAAAAGGGCTATTTTAGACTCCGGATAACAGTCTATAAGCCGTGTCTGTACATTAAATCTCAGTTTGTTTATTGAAATTTGTTCAGACTTTTTAGAACTATTGGTGTATTATCTGACGGTGTACCAATACAAAAACTTTTACCTTTCGAAAATGTCCTGCGTGTTTAAAGAAAAGTTGCGGAAATTCAACCCCTCACCACGTGTACTCGTTCGAAGCAGTAGAGGATCGCAATTTTGCGACAAATGAGACAAATGATGAGTCGTCGCAGGAGATAACAGCGGCTTTGAAAAGAGGCATGTCGGAAGTTGACACGAGTTGGGGGCACGTGTAAAGTTCCTTAATGGCAGTTAAGACCGTTAGTGCCTGACTGCCGTTGGGATAGAGATTTCTTACAAAGAAGCGCGCCCTACATGATCAGCTGGGTGCGCACGAGGGCAGGATGTAATGCGTCTTAAAAGGTAAAAAAATACTAACTATAAATGCGTACTTAAGCACCTAACCTAAAACTTAATATAAAGATAAAATTCCAAAGTACCAAAAAATGCATAAATGCAAAAATGACCACAATGGTCGCGCATCACTTGAAGTCTGTATGCAACCTAATGCCAGGCTGCATACACGCATCACTTGATGATACTTCAACAAGGCATTCTTGGGCAGAACAATTCAACGAGCCATTCGACTAGTTTATGCGGATGACTAAGTTAATTAAATTAATGGAAAGGGGCCTTTCACGAATTCAAGAAACAATTCTAGCGGTATCTCGAAGAATTTGTGACACCGTCAATTTGAGAAGCGGCGGTTATGAGAAAGTGGGAATGTAGTAATCTTCTTTCAGTTGCATCCAACTTACTTTCAAGATACATGTACTGGTATACAGCACGGACGACAAACATTTATGGTATTGTTTAAGTTTCGATCATGTATAGTTACACGTGAGACAAAAAAGGCTAGATGCTTAGAAACAATTCGAAAGGATAAAGACGAATCACATTGGTGCTCCGATTTTTGGGAGCATTATTCGGCGTTCGTTTATTCCCATATGAAGGCAACAATGGCGGAAACTCCAGTGATTACAGATAATTTAGAGCTTACTATCATCCATCACCGGACGATTACGGGTTCAGCGAGAGGTTGCAGCGGCGACCAGGGAATTATGATACCTCGCGCCATTAAATACGTTAGCGATAGTGTGGTCCACGACGACCCAGTGCTGTATGTCGTGTTGCTTTCCTTTCTATTCAATAGAGCGCCTCAAATGTCAGATTTCGAAAAACACCTTGATCAACGACACCTCGAACACGACCAAAAAAGTTATGAGGTTCAACAAGTATTAATACTATACCAAAAAGTAAGGACATCATTTCACAGCACTGGAAACATGCTGCGAGATACAACTGAGCTTACAGACAACTGACTAGAGTACACTCAGGATTCATAGGATCAGCAGCAGATACCTCTGAAGACTAGTTCTAGCGAGGTCACAAAAAGGGCTATGCTGCATACTATCACTCTATTGGAAGTCGAAATAATTGGTCTATAGATCAGGGTGAAACAAGCAGAACAAAGTGAGCCTATGAATGAAGAATTGACAGAATACGAGCAAAAACTGAGCGAACGCAGTACCGATTGATACCTCAATCCAATATCGACGACTATGGAATGATCATCGGGATATCTGGCCTGCAACAGCAAAGCCTGCATCTACACACTGAGTAGCACACAAAAACAATGGACGGAGGCGATAAAAGAATCATTTTGAGACGGATGAGGCACCTAAAATGCGCTTCAGTTACTTCCAGAGTATGTGGAAGTATACAATATATGTTGACACATGTTAATTGGAAGATATCGCGCAATTGTGCTCTATCGCCGTCCAGATGGATAAGGATGAGCGTAAATGTAATGGTTAGACACCAATGGAACAGTCACACGCAGCGGGCAGGGAGGAAAGACAATTGGCTATAAGCGATACGTATGGATGATACGCCTTCATTAGAAGACTAAAATCAGGAGGATTACCCCTCAGGGATTACGAAGAACGAAACTTTTTATCGCTCAAAATGTCCAAGCTTTTACTGAAGGAACCAGGAAAAAGTGGATGAGAGCATGGAGGTGGACGCTTAGACCCGAGCGCCCGGTAGAATGGCTTATACAGCAACTCATATTACCAAAAGAAGAGAAATCGGTACTAAGTGAAATATTGGGCAAGGTTATGAGGGAGCACAAAGCATCCAGATGTACCTAAATTATTGTAATGAAGTAGACAGTGCGAAGGTGGCAGTGTTAAAATAGTCGGTCTATTTCTAATTCTATATTATAATTAGGTGGGACTATTTTAGGTAGCAATTTGCATTTTATCTATTAGTAGGATAATTAGTGCATGAGTACTCGGTTCTGAGTACACACTTTTTTGTCACGTATAAGACGTGTATACCACACACAGATGGAAGTTCACCATAAGTTCAACATCTGTTTACATAAGTTCATGTTTAGCTAGATAATCACATCTCAATATACATCCCGTTGAATGAGTCTCTGTTTCAGACATCTTCTTCACTTAACGAACTGTTGACTGAGACTCGTTCGTCACCCCCTGTATTTGGTCTTGAAGATATCACGTGTGATTACTTTTCGTATTATATTGGATTCACTTTGGACATTTACGATATAAGTTTTTGACTACATCTAAGCAATGGATTCAAGTGCTATTCAACAGGCAGGAATAGCGATATTACTCACGCCATCGCCTTCAGAAGCTGCAAGCCAGTTGCTTCAAAACAGATGGACCCATCGAGTGTGGCGATACAGCTACAAGAAATCCTCTTGATCAATCTAAATGGACCATTACGAGAATTGACCGACTATTATAGCCGAATGCTTCAGTAGTATGAAAAGTCGGTGCTGGAGCGACTGAAGGAGTTAGGAAAGGAAAACCGGAAAATCAGACATTTAGCGCAACTAATATATGTCTACAAAATCGAGGACGTGAATATTTTCACAGCATCTTCATCAGACGATGACAAACATGGTGACCAACAGAGAGTACTTTACCTATTGTGATCGTCTTGCGGGTCGAATTGATAGACTTTATGTAGTCGAAGCCGTTTTCGAACAAGTGCACGGGTTCACAAGACGTCTCACTCGATCATTGTTTGGATGGAACACTAGTCGATTGTCCGAGAATGTTTCTGGCGAGACTGGTACAATGCTATCTTAATTCCAGTACGTAACGATTTGTCTAGCTGTTGTAGTGACACGATGTTCTTGGTGGTTTCCGCTTGTTCTACTTCCACGCCTGCTGGGGTGTTTTCTGTAACGCATATCGTTTCATCCTCCAGGGGAATTTGCTTCTGGATCCCAGGCTGAGTAGCTTTGGATCAAGTTGATGACCGTTTCATGCTGCTGCGGCGAGTGCATTTCATATATTCCACCGACCTCGCGCTCGTCCAGCTTTACCGACCTTGACACCTTGACGTTGTTTATTTACAGGTAGTACACGCGCCTATCCTGTAGCGTTTTGTGGATACCCTAGGAACATGCATTTGAAGCTCTTTTATTCAAGTTTCATCATCTTTGCGTCATCGACGTAACCATACCCTTGTGACCCGAACACACACAAGTGTTTGCTACGCGGTTTGATCTTGAAAAATACCTCGTATGGCGTCATGTTTAATCATTCAGAGTTGGTCGAACGATTAATCAGGTATACTGTTGCCGACGGCAGAGGTTTTGCATGTTTTTCTAGTGCAACATGCTTCTTGATCCCTTCGTGATCGTGCGATTCATGCGCTCTGCCACACCGCTTTGTTGAAGGCACAGTCTTCTGGTGCATAATTCCATTCAATGCACAGATGTTGTCCATTTTCTTGTTGACAAACTCCGTACCGTTATCCGAACGCAGACACTTGATGCGCTTACCTCACTGGATTTCGTACAGGTTCATAAAGTTCTTGAACTTGGAAGGCACATCGCTCTTCTTGGAGATGAAGTATGCCACCACATATTTGGGAAAACGTAGGCCTTTACCGGCCCGACCCTTTGACTTGTCGTCATGGACCCCATGACATGTGTGTGCGGGTTGAAGCACCTCCGTCGTCTTAGACATCAACCCACACGGGAAATGGGCGACCGTTCTCTTGCCCTTAATGAAACCCCCGCACAGCTTCATGGATGTCTTTTCCATCATGGTCATGCCAGCGGTAGAGCGCTGCATCTTCACTAGTGCGTCCTTGTTCAGGTTACCAATGCGTGCGTGACTTGCTGTCGACTCCGGCGTACTCCACGTAGTGCACTATGTCCTTCTCGCAGTTGAGTACAATAGGCCTTGCCGATCTTCCTGCCCGACGCGATCGCCTTTGACTCGTTCTAGATTACACATGACTTCAGCTGGAACTCCACACTCATGCCGAGCTCGGCCAGATTGCCGACCGTTAAGAGTCCTTGGTCAAGGCCAGGAATATACAGCACATCAACCATCTTGATGCGCTTGCCGTCGATGCCCGTCAGGCGCACCCACCCCGTCCCCACCAGGCGGATCTTGTCGTCAGCGATGGTCACCACGATGTTATCTTCGATGTCTTTTTATTTGAATATGTCATCGAGGTGTGGCGTCAAATGCGCTGTCACACAGCTGTCGATCAGCCACATAGTCAATTGATCATCCCCAACGGCAAAAACCTCATATTTGGCGTTGCTCTCGTTCTTGTTCGGACATTCCCGCTTCCTATGGCCATATGGATGCATCCGAAACATTTTCCACTGAAACCACCGTTCATGCTGCCGTTGTATTACTTGCCGTTCTTGAAGTTAATCTCGTTCTTGTATTTCTTGCCGTTAGTTGTGGCCTTCGGTGCGCGCTCCGCAACTTCTTTCCTGTCGAGGCACTCGTACTCCCTGATTAACTTTTTCTTCACTTCGATAAGCGTCATGTCCTTGGAGTTCTCCACGATTGTTCTGACCAGCTCGTAAGATGCTCAGCAGGATAAGTAGCTGACGAGACATATCAAATGGTTAACCCACTGTCTGTCGTCCTACGATGAGCTCATCGAAGCGGCCTAACTTCTTCGCCTTCGATACCCGTCATCCATCTTGAACTCGTGGAGGAGGCGAGTCATCATCACGTGGTTGTGCATTTTGGTCCGATTGTAGAAATCGCGCAACGTATTTCAAGCCATGATCGTCGACATGGCCGACCCGATCTTGGTGTGATATGCTACCCCCACACCTTGAGCGATCAGTCCCAACGCCTTCATGTCGTTGAGAAACTATGTCCGACATCTCCACCGGGTCCTTCGCGACTTGAAATGCGCCAGCAGCCCCTTCCTCGCCAAAGTCATGCGCATAGCAAACTCCCAGTGGAAGTAATTATCACTTCGAGGATGACTTCGGACTTTTTGCTGGTCATGATCGTCGCTGTCGGCGTTAGCTTGGTCTTGAGCATCTTGCCGCTGTTAATCTGCTGATAAGACTTGCGCTATGGAAGGTAAATTCCGAAGTGAATATATTTAGATCCTTAAATTCGCTTAATACCTACTGGGTGTTCTACTGGATTCACACCACTGGATTATATACTGGATACTGATATACCCATGCGACACTATGGCGTCAGCACTGTGGCGTAATTTTGTCCATAATCATGTGGCATCATTCGCCTGTCTATCATGCATGCAGCGGTGTAATACTAACAGGAAGAAAAAAATAACACATGAGTGCGATACCATTCAAATACGGAGACATTTCATGAGGGACACGAGTCAGAAATTTGTGCATGTTTTTTAGCTGTCAACCAGATGAATTAAGTAATGAATTTTTCGAAGATACGCAATCCATAATGATACCGATCATGGTTACGCACAGCAATGAGTTACTTAAATGCTGTGTTCCTCTCAACGAGTGTGGACACATCATCAAAATGACACTTTCCATTCTATTACAGCAGCACACAATGCCTCAATAGGCATCTAAACAGCAAACCAATTTCGAAGAAACAATTCTTTGAAGACAATTCACCTCAGTCGGTAGTACTCAATCCAAGGTAATACAAGAATTAGTCTATGCGCCCAAAGAAGCAGCAGGAACGGGGAATTTTCTTTATTGCGTTGGCGCGTAAAACACGAAGAATAAAACATACTTCATCTGAGTGATACCAAAAAGGATGTCTATTGAATTGCTAAAAAAATGGACACTCAAAGGATTACTTACAAAAAATAAAGGTATGAATAACACCATGTATTTAATTAGCATCATAGATAGAGTCAGACATCTGGCAAACTACTCCATTAAATGCTAGGGCATGAATTATATCAAGGATAGACAGCACCTTGGTCAAAGCATATGTCCGACGACGAATATACAGCATTTGGAAATAGAATCACGAAAGCAGGAACGAGAAGGATAAATTGGTCATTCTGCTTCTGCAGCCATTAGAACAACCCGTTATCAAGAGTAATTGGTCACCCTATGATGTAGTAATAACGCTAAACAGAAAAAAAAGGATTGACAGCACAATATCATTATCTTACCCACTGTCGGCATGGGTAACGAAAAATTAAGAGGATGGACAATAAATAACATTATTGTTCAACTCATCGCCTTGGAAGGTCGGCCAGCAGTTCCGGTTGACAGTTTTTTATGTGCAAGGAACTCCCAATAATGAATATAACTGGAGGTTAGTCCTTGAAGGATTAATCTTGCTTCTAATACCAACAATGTCATGTCGTGGGGTACGTGATATACCTGGTTACTTGTAGGTTAGGGTTAGAACATATATACATATATATGAGATAACGTCTAATATGCCCCTGTTTTGGCCCAAAAATTCTAAAATGCCCCTCTTCTTAAAAAAGTCCTAAAATGCCCCTGTTTTCGCGGTGCCCTCCACTCGCTAAATTTAAGGCGACTATTTAATGAAACATTAGCTTGCCAATCATCTCTAAGTTTGAATGTCGGTATTACAGGGGCATATTAGATATTAGACGTTATCTCTTATGTAATGGGGTGCCATTACATATTGATATTCAAGTTAGAATATCACAGTTTAATTTCAGACGCGTTGTCTGAAATTTAAATAAGAGATTATAAGTTATTATAATCTAAGAAGGAAAAGTCGATTCAGTATAAATACCGAATCTTGCAGGTTAACTAATAGTACAGTTAGTTAAAGACTTGATATTATTATATTAATTAGTTAGTTACTATACTGTTAGCCTCTAAACCACCCATTAAATAAACACTCTTAATTTTGCGTTCTTAGGCCTAAGTAAATATTTATATTTACTTTTATTATAGGATTAGTTGTTACCAACTAGTCCTGCCCTATATTGTATTGCGCGCTTCCTCGCAAAATACAGTGTAAGCCTGTAACAGGGTCAGTCCTGTTACACCTGGTAGCACTTTGTGGTCCGTCTTAACGACCACAGTTCCGTTCTGCTAGTTAAATAGCGGAGCAAAGATTAAGAGCCGCTCGGCATAAAGTCGCGAGACATGACGCCTGCCGATCGAGAGAGAACGCTGGAAGTGGTGAATGAACACTTCCCTCACTTCTCGTCGCGTAGTAAAGACGCGACGGTGGAAATGGTTCGGTCTATGTGGACCGACATCATTACCTTCCTCCAGAGTAAGTCCCCGGAGGAAGTGATACAGGTGGTGAATCGCTTTAGGCTAAACCACCTAGAAAAGCCAGAACGGCCCGCGCCAGAGGCAGCGCGGACCGTTACTGAACCTGCAACGCATAGCGTTGAAGTAGTAAAGGCGCGAGTACCGCCCTTTACCGGCGAAGGGGGCGAGCCCCTTCGTATGGTTCGCAGAGGTGGAAGATGCCATCTCTGCGCAAAATATTGTTGACGAACTTCAACAGGCGTACTTCGCCACAACATGTCTAGGCGGCAGAGCCAGGGCATGGGCGATGAGTCGCAGAGCCACTGATGACTCTGCGTTCCTTACTTACAAGGAATTAAAAGCTGAGCTAAAGCTCCACTTTGAAGCTCCAGAAATGGAGCTAAGTAGTCGGCAGGAGTTCATGGAACTCCGGCAAGGTAAGCTTGACCTCCAAGCTTACGCTCAGAAGACGCAATATTTGCTGTCAAATATTGTGTATGATCCGGTGCCCCCTGCTATGCAGGTCACTGGCTTCATGAAGGGACTCAATGATGGTCCCGTCAAACAGAGTCTCTACCGGCACCCGCCAGAGACTCTAAGGGATGCCATTGATATGTGCATCCGTGAAGAGTTCAGCATGCGATCAGCGTCATCGCATGCTGGGTACAGCCGAAGGGATCAACAGCCCTTCGCTTTTGACATGCCGCAACGGAATGTCAACAATCAGCAGTCAGGCAGACGAAGCTCACACTTCGTCTCAAGAAACAGCCACCGCGCCAGAGCATGGGCGGTGGAGGTCCAGAGCCGATGGACCTATCGGTTGCGGTTGCTTCGAACACGAAGCAACCGAAATTTAAGAAGAATATTCGCTGCAATAGATGCGCGAAAATGGGGCATTTTGCCCATGAGTGTATGGCACCGCGTCCGCTGCACGGCGACACCAACAGGGACATCACCCTGTTGGTGCAAAAAACGTAGAACACTAGTAGGGGCGGGGCGCCCTACTGGGAATGTTATCCCACATGCCGACATAGGGCATGTGAGGGTAATAGCCCGAGACGGGACTATGTCATGTCAAAAGGTGCAGGTTGATGGGAGGCCTCTTATCACCCTGGAGGT
>CM047592.1:8404117-8460158 GCA_026184515.1 Peronosclerospora sorghi | reverse complement strand
ACTGGAGATGATCTTGTGTGCGTGCGCATGCCAGTTACTGCAAAGCATATGCTGTTGCTGAGCTGTGTGCTCCGAAATACAGGCTCTGTCACCGGTTTGGTTGTATTCACCGGGAACGAGACTAAAGTATTCTGCAGTAACACCGAGCCCGTTGTGAAAACTTCTTCTATAGAGAGGCGCCTGAACCGGATCATTATCGGTATTGTTTTTATCCAGCAGTTCGTCCTCGATGTCTCATCCTCTGATTGAGCTGTTGAGGTTACACTTGCGATACTTTATCATCATTGAAAATTTTGTTCCAATTTCCCTCAATGTTTCACTGGAGTTTATTAAATATGAGATAACATCTATATGCCCCAGTTTTGGCCCAAAAATTCTAGAGATAACGTCTAATATGCCCCTGTAATACCTACATTCAAACTTAGAGATGATTGGCAAGCTAATGTTTCATTAAATAGTCGCCTTAAATTTAGCGATTGGAGGGCACCGCGAAAACAGGGGCATTTTAGAATTTTTGGGCGAAAACAGGGGCATATTAGACGTTATCTATCTATCTATATATACATATATATATATAACCTAAGAAGTCATGACGTCATAGGATTACGCCATGGACGTGAGGTCATAGTCTGACGTCATAGTTTAAGTACGCCACTATAGCACCTCATAGAAGGATAAGCTTAGAAGTAGACAAGATATCGAACTAAGTACCTAATTCTCACCTGATAATATACCTCGTGCTCCACATCTGGTTGCACTTTTTTGTCCCCACTGCCCACCGCCGTTCTTGCCGCAGCGCTAGCCGTCCCCGAAGCACTTCCGCCGAAAGCATCGCCATTCTAGCTGCTCAAGAACAGTGACTAGGAGAGCCCAAGTCAGTCCCGATCTTTTTGAGGGAAGGGACTCCTTTTCATTATCTGTAAATCCTACCGGGCCATTTATACTGCCGCCGCTATCGAGAAGTTGTCTTTAGACTATCAATCGTCTTGTTTTGTTAATAAGTCAGTTGGGTTAACGGAAGGTCTGCTTCGGTTGATGACCCGCCACCCGCACAAGAAACCTTCGCAGCTAAACACCGGCGACTCTCTTGCCCTGCTATCAGTGCAGAAACCAGACGACGCTGATAAGTGCCGAGCCGACCTTATAGAGTCGATCCGTTGAACCAGCCGCATTCTCTGCCAGTTTGAGAAACACCTGGATACGTCTCAGCGCACCGACTCGCGCAAGAACTTTAAGGCTCGTCTAATAGCGCATGCAAGTGACCTTCTTAGCTTTGAGAGCAATGTGAGCTTACTAATCTTTCGCGAGATTGCTAAGCACAAGGTCTAAAGCACAACGGTCTCCAAGTCAAAGAAGTCCTTGAAACCTGGACCAAAGGTTGTCAAGAGAAGTATACAAGTCGTTAATATCAATCCATTACTGATATTAGTTAAATCATGTCTTCTCCAATGACTTCCGAGCTGCATGCACAATTTCTGTTTACTATCTTTGCGACAATGGAAAAACAAGCGCAGTTACTAGATCAACTGCAAAAGCCAAAACAATTATCGGAAATCAAGCTTGTGGTTCTAACAGTATATCATAACCGTTGATGTCTTTTTCAGCAAAGTCGAACGAGAATTCGTTCCTGCTGATTTACAAGAGCGTCTGAGCGAGGATATTAATTATATCAGAGAGCGCAACTGCAAGGATTTACCGGATTATGTGATCAAATTTCGACACCTAGCCACACAAGTACGAGACATGAGCAAGTTGGACCAGATTATGTACTTCCTACGTGGACTTTCCAGTCGTACGAAGGAAGAGGTGCAGTATCGTCGCTGTGCAACGTTGTCCGAGGCAATTAACGTTGCGTTGGACTTTTACTGCTCTCATCCTCTGAGATTTTCGAGAGGAAATTCGCACGACAGACCGAGGTACAGGTCGTATAAAAATAGTTGGCGAAGTCGTTCAAACAATGATCCAGAACCGATGGACGTCAGTAACGTTCAGATTCCGTTTCGTGACGAATGCCAACGCAGAAATTTATGCTTTACGTGTGGGAATCCAAATCACCGATCTGCTCAATGTAATCAACGTCGAACGCGCAACTATAGAGGAAATAATCGTTCGGGTCAGAGCAATAAACAACATGTGAATCGTCAGCATGTCAAAAATATGGACAGACGTGAAGACAAGCAAGAGACAATCGTGTACGATCGCGTCACGATTAATGCCGTAAATGTCCTAAGAAAGCCCGAGGTTCAGCCTTTCGTCTTAGAGTAAAAAAACTCTGAATTGGAGACACCATCGCAGGTTCGACTACTAGTGCGTAATGGAATCATTGGCAATAAATTTGTTTAGATTTTATTCGACTCTGGTGCGTCAACAAATTTTATCAATCCTGGATTGGCAACGAAAATATTAAACACGCAAGAGGTACAAGCACGTCATTTTGATGGAACCTGAACATCGATTCAGCCGCAAAGAAGGTGGAAGATATCATTCGTGTAGATGTTATAGAGTCTACAAAGATGTGGTTTACTGAATGGGAACTACCGGGAACACATGACGTCATATTTGGTCAACCGTGGTTCACCAAGTACAATCCACAGATAGATTGGCGCAAGCAACAGATTGAAGTTGCAGCCCTTACGAAATTCGACGACATAGATGGTCCAACCTTCCAAGCGAAGATGAAAAGGGGATCCTACGATGAGGCATATTATTTGAAAATAACAAACAACAAACCGCCAGAACTACCGCTGGAGTTTAAACCAGTTTTGGACGAATTCAAGGACGTACTCCCAGAACAGCTCCCGAATGAAATGCCGCCTAAGATAGCAGCTAACTTCGTGTTGCAAATGAAGCCTGACGCATTGCCGAGTTCCAGTGCTCCATTCCGTCTCCCAAAGGTGGAACAGGAAGTATTGTAGCAATTTGTGGAACCGAATACACGAAAAGGTTGGATAGAGGTGTCAAACTATCCATGGGTCTCAAATATTTTTTGGATTCCCAAGAAAGATCCTGCAACAGGAAAGTTCCCAAAACGCGCCGAGTGGCTTCGAAGTGTAAATTCGAAGATCCCCGTTCGTTGGGGGATTGACTATCGCTACGTAAAGAGCATGTCAGTTGTGGCAAAATTTCTTTGCTATTGATCGAAGAACTATTCGATCGTAAGGTTAAATACAAGTATTTTACGTTGCTTGATCTCGCACAAGGATACCATCTAATGGTAGTGTTTCCATCATGTCGACCGTATACGGATTTCAGAACCCAAAAAAAAACGTATCAATGGTGTGTCGCACCAATGGAATTATCAGGAATGCCTGGCGTTTGGTCACATCTTATGCGAACATTGTTCGATAAGTTGGGAGACCTTGTTGTCGTGTATCTCGACGATATATTCCTCTTCTCGCGTATAATGTAAGACATGTTAAAAAATTTCGTACAGTATGCGAAGGGTTTCGAAAGGAAAAAATACATTTCCACTCTCCAAATGTGCCTTTCACCGTAAAGAAATCGCGTTCTTAGGACACATGGTTTCCGAGGACGGTCTACGAGTCGACCCCAACAAATCAGATGCTATCGCAACGTTTCAATCACCCACATGTCGCAAGAAGTTGTTCGGTTTTCTGGGATTAGTTGGATATACCCGTAAATTCATCTGCTATTTTGCAACGATCTCACGTCCTCATCGAGATTTAACCAAGCAAGGTACCCAATGAAATTAGGGTCCATATCAGCAAAGAGCATTTGCAACATTGAAAGTCGCACTTCAGCAGTCGCCTACTCTGAAGTTGTCGGATTTTAGTTGCCCGTTCATTGTGAAAACGGATGCTTGTGGATTTTGCATTGGTGGAGTTCGGTCACAAAGTATCAACGGAAAAAGACCACGCCATCGCGTTTTATTCAAAACATTTGGGTCCCCATGTATTAAAATGACCTTCCCATGATAAGGAGCTCTTAGCCGTCATGTCCGCTCTGAAGAAATGGCGTCCGCATCTCCATGGAAGGCGTTTTTCAGTCTATACCGACATTTCAGCATGCAAGTGGATACTTCATCATCCAAAAGTGTCTCCGAAATAGGCACGCATGTTGACGTTCTTTTCCCAGTTTGACTTTGTCTTACATCATGTCAAATTAAATTCAAAAGTCGTGGCTGACGTATTATCTCGCCCAGCTGTGTCTGGGGAGGATTCAGCAGGAATTGTTGTGACTCCATCCCATGTTCCGACGTCGTGCATGAGTGTACCGAGGACTGTGATCAACATTCCAACCTTTTGAAAATACACATGGTTCACTCCGCCCTCAATCAGAACATTCTGCTGGATGTTTCCAGCTCTTACTAGACGAAGTGGAGTTGAGGGGGAGAGTCTTCCGATAGGAGTCGCACAGGAGCAAATCCACAACGCCGAATTTTACGTGTTACATGCACATATCAGTGACTAAGTGCGAAAAGCACTAGTCAGCTGAGTACTTATCACGTGGGTACAATCCAAGATAATAGTTGTCGAAAAATTACATACTGTGAAGAGACCAAAGAACGATGAAAACATATCAGGGGTATGAAAGTGTAAGGCAGGTTTGGCATCATATGTTAACTAAATGAACTGAATACAAGATTTAAGCAAAGGATATGTTATACTATAGAGAGCACTGTGCCAGTAGAGAAGCACCAGATGTATTACCATTGTACAAGCTGCTTTAAGGAGTCATCCCGAATAGCATGAAATAATCCACAAAGGAATGGAGACAAATTTAGAGAATGATAACAGGTGTATGTACTTTGTGCTTATGAATGGTGTAACGGGGTTACATTCGGGTTACATTTAGTGTTGGTGTACATGAGTACACCACGGTTGAGGTCAGTATTGGCCGGTTTGAAAGGTTCTGAAGTTTTGGTTATTTTAACCAATCAGGGCAGGGGCCCTTGGTGTGGTGGTGTGTCAGCCATCCACGTGTCAGTACACAGGTGTGTACACTACATTTTAGCTAGGTACGAATTAGGAATATTCTACTTAGTATTACATATAGTTTATATTAGTTTAAATTAATTTAGGCTAACTACATATTAAATATATTCAGTTTACATTTCACTCTATCTTGCGGACGTGCGACCTCGACCGGTCGTGCGCACAGTGAGTGTCATAGGTAAGAGGGAGACCTCCCTTTACCTACATCCCGTAAAGGGAATACAGCCGTTAAGGCTAAGTTGTAAACGAACCCGGGAACCTTGGCCCCGAGTAGGAGAGTTCTCCTACTAAGCCCTTTACAAGGGCGTATGGGATAAGTAGCAGTAGCTAACGCTTTAAGGAAGAGTCTTCCTCTGTGCGCTAGCCGCACCGTGCGTATACGCACCGGCTACAGATGGAGTGCTATTTCATGAAGAAAAGTTAACGTTCCAGTCAACAGAAGTCAACAGCAACCATATTTATTACCGAGTACAAGGATACAGACTGCTGTTTCCTTGCAATCAACACCAAGAGTGTAACGGGGTTACATTCGGGTTACATTGAGTGTTGGTGTACATGAGTACACTACGGTTGAGGTCAGTATTGACCGGTTTGAAAGGTTTCGAACCTTTGGTTATTTTAACCAATCAGGGCATGGGCCCTTGGTGTGGTGGTGTGTCAGCCATCCACGTGTCGGTACACAGGTGTGTACACTTTATTTTAGCTAGGTACGAATTTGGAATATTCTACTTAATATTACATATAGTTTATATTAGTTTAAATTAATTTAGGCTAATTACATATTAAATATATTCAGTTTACATTTCACTCTAAAGTGCAGTCGCGCGACTTCGAACGGTCGCGCGTGCAGTGAGTGTCGTAGGTAAGAGGGAGTCCCCCCTTTACTTACATCCCGTAAAGGGAATACAGCCGTTAAGGCTAAGTCGTAAACTAACCCGGGAATCTTGGACCCGAGTAGGAGAACTCTCCTACTAAGACCTTTACAAGGGCGTATCGGCTAAGTAGCGGTAGCCACCGCTTTAAGGAAGAGTCTTACTCTGTGCGCTAGCCGCACCGTGCTTATACGCACCGGCTACATCTGGTAGCACTTGTAGTCAATCCAACACCTGTGTTGGTAGACTAGGCATCCTCTGCAAAGGATGAATCAGGACGATTGGGATAGTTTGACCCTCGTCCAGCAGGAAGCCTTTAAAAGACTGTTACCCTTAACGGGGGAAGAAGGCATTAAGCCCCTTGTGGATCAGGGCCTTGAGGCCGTAAAGGCAAGGGTAAATACCCTCATCGCTCATGAGGCGAGCTGCAGTGGAGGTCATTCCACGGGGGTGCGCCCTCCATTATCGTTTAAGATAAAGGAGTTCACCGGAGAGAAGGGTGACAACCTTTACGTTTGGTTGCGAGAGGTCGAAACGGCCTTCGCCACAGCGAGCATGACCGCTGATCACTTGCAAGTGGGACTTGCATTGACCCATCTTACGGGCAAAGCCCGTACATGGGCGTTTACATGCTCGGAATTAGTCAAGGACGTGTTTCCAACATGGAAGGTCCTTAAGCAGAAGCTTATAGACATGTACGCAACGCCTGATCTGGTTTTCCAGAATCAGCTGGCGTTTATGAGGTGCCGTCAGGGCACTAAGGACTTGGAAACATATATCCAAGAACTTAAGACCCTGTTGGCAGGGATGTACGCGAAAGCGTATTCGGACGATGTGTCCATCCCCGTCTTAATGGGTGGCCTGAGAGAAGGGCCAGCACGTTCGGAATTGTTCCGATGCCGACCCGAATCCCTGGGGGAGGCGTTAAAGATGGCGTTCAACGCCAAGAGGAACTTCCGTTCCTCTAAGGTGGGTCCCGAGCCCATGGACCTTAGTCAGGTCGAAGCGGAGAAAAAAACCCGCTAAGAGTCATACTGACTCTTTTTCGCAGAGCTTCGAGGCGGAGCTCTTATCTATGCTGCAGCGACATGGGACGCTGAGATGCTTCTTGTGTGGAAGCATGGATCATCTGAGGAACAGATGTCCGAAAAATCTCCAGCACTCGCTACAAGGGACCAAGGGTGGGGAAAAAGTCCTTGTACAAGCTGTCGGGAAACGACGGATCCCAGTAGGTGCGGGGCGCCCTACTGGGGGACCCCTCAGTGCTGTTAAGCCCCAGGGTAGGGGACGACAGCACAAAGCCCCGAGGGAAGCGGTGCTTTCTAGCACCGAGTTGGTGTACCAGCCAGGTTTGCTGGTAGTCCTTGCGGACGTGAAAGGCTTTGATAAGCCTTGGAGAATCTTTATATACTCTGGAGAGTCTGACAATTATGTCAGACGAGCTTCTGTGGAGAAGAGTCGGCTGTATGCCGATGCCCTAGAGGCACGTTCTCGTGATGTTGTCACGGTCCGTATCGCGACGGGCGTACATGTTTCTGTACCAAAGTTTTGGATTGACCTTAAGCTGAAGTTTGCGGACTTCTACAGCTTAGAACATTGCCTAGTCCTGGATTTGGACTCGAGGTATGACCTCATTCTGGTCATGAAGTGGCTGGAACGCCACGAGCCATGGATAGACTGGAAGTCTAAGTCCATTGGATCAACGCACCCGCGGTCGGGTGAAGCATTGGCGAGTCATGAACCCACCTTTGCTCGATCTCAAAAGCGATTCTGGCGTGAGATACCAGAGATTGGGATGTCTGAAATGATCATTCCCAATGGTGTTAAGGAAGAGTTCCTTAACGAGGGGGATTCGGCGGTTAATTCCCGCGCCGATATAGGCGAGACTTGTGAGTCGCCAGTGATAGAGGTGTATTCCTCTGAGAGTAAACGCGAGGCGCTTAGAGAAGAGACCCGAAGTTCGTCTCTTTTACAGTTCGGAATTGATTCCTACCACGCCGTATCCGGCGAACAAGTTGCAACTCCAGTGGTAGGGGTAGAGACCCCTGTGGTTAAGCGCGAGCGCTTCCAAGCGAAGAGACCCGAAGTTTGTCTCTTTCGCACGTCGGAAATGATTCCGACTACGCCGTTAGATGTGAGACCGGCGAGTCCCCGGTGGTAGAGGTAGAGACCTCTGTGGATAGGCGCGTGGCGCTTCCAATAGATGGGGAAATTGATTCCCCCCATCTGGGTGTCGGTATGAGTCCCGAGGCCAGTAGTCAGCAGTCCTATCGGATGCTGAATAGTGTGACAGGTATTGTCACAGAAGGCGTAAGCCTGGAACGGTTGCCTGGGGTAGGCGAGCTGTTGTCGTTGGAGGAGATGTCCTTCAACGAATTGGAAACTGCTTTGAAAGCAGGTGAAATCGATGAGGTTGTCGTATTACGTCCGGAAGAGGAGTTGAACTCCTCATCCACGATGGACGATTCAGTTTTGGTGCAAACCAAACAGGCATTGAATGACCGAAGCGGCCTCAAGATCCTCGAGGATCCTGAGGACCCTTACCATTCCTTATTAAAGGAATTTGGAGATGTCATTAGTGACAACCCGCCGATGGGGTTACCTCCGGATCGGGGAGTCCGACATGAAATTGATTTGGTTCCTGGAACCAAATACTGCGTCACTAGGCAGTGGCCTCTCCCCAAGGAACAATGCGACGTCATCGACGCATTCTTCAAGGGTAAAGAAAAGGCAGGGATGGTACGGGAGAGCAAGTCTCCCCACTCATCTACCACTTTTTGTGTTCGTAAACCGAACGGAAAGTGGCGCATTGTGCATGCGTACAACAAGCGTAATGCAGCTATTGTACCCATGCAGACTCCGATTCCTCGGAAGGATGTCCTCCAGAACAATATGGCGGGCTGTACTGTTTACAGTTCCTTAGATCTGGTGGACGGGTATTATCATGTGCTCATGCGAGCGTCCGATATTCCGCTCACAGCGGTCAGCACGCCTAGTGGCATGCTGTGGGAGTGCCTAGTTATGCCACAGGGGCTTTCGAATGCACCAGCGACTTTCAATCGCTTGGTGACTCAACTCTTCCGCCCTCATAGGAAGTACGCTCAGACGTACTTCGACGATATATTCGTTCATAGTCGTGCGGAAGGCGACTCGTCTGATGTTCAGACGCACCTTATACACCTTAGAGCGGTGCTCGAATGTATGCGAGAGCATCAGTTATATGCGAACGCATCCAAATGTATCTTTGGTGCTGAGGAAATTCCTTTCCTCGGATGCTTCATCGGTAAGGATGGAGTGCGTGCGGATCCCGCGAAGGTGAAAGCCATTGTGGAGTGGCCTTCGCCTGTAAATCTTAGAGAATTACGGAAGTGGCTAGGATTAGCCAACTATATCCACAAATACAGCGAGAACTACGCTGAAATGGCGAAGCCATTAACCGACCTTCGTAAGAAGGACGTGGATTGGTGTTGGGAAACCAAACACCAGAACGCTTTTGAAGCGGTAAAGGGGAGCTTGTTAAAGCTCCCGTTCTTGCTCTCCCAGATTCTGGGAAACCTTTTAGCGTCATCTGCGACGCCTCCGATTTCACAACCGGATGTGCTTTGTTACAAGCAGACGATGCAGGAAGGGAACGCGTAATTGCATTTGAGTCGAGGTAGATTAAAGCTGCGGAACGGAATTATCCCGTTCATGACAAGGAGCTACTTGCAATGAAGTATGCTCTAGTCAAATTTAGGGTTCACCTACTCGGCTCAAAGCCGTTCGTGGTTTATACTGACCACGCGTCCTTACGGACGGCGACAAAGTCGCCTCATCTCTCGCAACGGATGGCCCGTTGGCTCTCCTTCTTTGCGGAGTACAACTTTGAGGTTAAGTATAAACCTGGCAAGCAGAACGTGCTTGCGGACGCGTTATCGCGTCGTCCCGATTACGAGCTCGCTCACGCGACATTCGTCACCACATCTGTGGTGGATCTCATACGCCAGGCGTATGAGAAAGACCCACAATGTACCGCGCATATCAGCGCGTTAGGTGAAAAGGGTCTTGGCTCGTCTGAGCCAACCCTGTCAAGTCGAGCTAAAGCTCGTTTACACCGTTACAGGTACTGTGACGGTCTGCTATTTTATAGCACGAGCGCGGAGGACACTCCGCGGGTGGTAGTTCCTCATGATGAGGAACTGAAATATAAAGTACTCTTTGAGGCGCATGACTCCCCTATCGGGGGTCATTTAGGTCGGGATAAGACCTACAGCGCTTTAAGCGCTTTTTATTGGTGGTTCAACATGTATAAGTGTGTCGGTGCGTATATACGCACCTGTGAGACGTGTCAGAGGGTTGACCCCCCGGAAAGTTCATCTGCGCCTTTGGCGAGCTTATCGGTTCCAACGGAGTGTTGGAAACCAATTGGCATGGATTTTATCTTCGGTTTTCCGAAGGATAAGGCCGGGAACACCGGCATATTGGTCTTTGTAGACCGATTGAGCAAGATGGCTCACCTGGCGGCGGTGCCAGAGTCCATAGATGGACAAGGAACAGCGAAAGTGTTCCTAGAACGTGTCTTTCGACAGCATGGTCAGCCTGATTCCGTTGTGTCGGATCGGGATCCCCGTTTTACGGGACAGTTTTGGGAAGCGTTGTTTAGGGTGCTGGGCACCAAGCTCCTCATGTCCACTTCGGATCATCCGCAGACAGACTGGCAAACGGAACGCGTTAATCGCGTTGTTGAGGATATTCTCCGGATTTTATGTCCGGATTCTCCAAAGAGTTGGAGTGAGATGCTTCCGATGGCCGAATTTGCTATCAACAATTCGGTCCATGCATCTACGGGGCTTACCCCGTTTTACGTGAACGGATTAGTGAATCCGAGGGTTCCGTTTAAGCCACGTGTGTTTTGCCCAGAGCTTGCGGGGGGAGGATTCCCTGATGTAAGCCCTGTATCTGTGCGAAAGCACATCGATAATTCTTATCGACGCGTCTTATTGTCTTGCGACACGTCTGCGATGCCATGGCGGAAAGCCAAGACAAGCAGAAGGAGCAAGCTGACCGCAAGGGGCGGCGTAACGAAACGATATATAAAGTAAGAGAAAGTGTTTTATTAAACGCTAAAAATCTTCCTACACATGCAGTTTCAAATGTGTTGCGCAATAAACTGCGCCCCAGTTTTGTGGGCCCCTTTAAGGTACTAACCCGAAAGGGCTTATCGTATACCTTGGACATCCCGAAGGTGATGCGTACTCATCCAACCTTTTATGTCGGTATGCTTAAGCCATACCAGGACCCGGATGCGGGCCCCCTCCTGGAGGAGGGTGGAAAGACGGATAGCCGTAAGGCACCGCAGGGCGAAGTAAGACCGAAAGGGCTAAAATGTTACCACGAAGCTCCGCAACAGTCGTCTCGAGAGAGGCAAGCCGCCTCTCGAAGCGATCAGTGGCATCCCGCTCATCGCGGATCCCCTCGTGGAGATCATGGATGCGAAGGCTGTGTCGATCACAGCGCTCGCGAATCTCACGTCGCAATCGCGCGAACTCCTCCCCCAATGCTTGATGCGGAGGGTACTCCACACTTTCATGTGTAGCGGCTGATGGCGCGACGCCATCATCGGGGTCAAACCCAGTATCTGGTTAAGTGGATTGGTTATCCACACTCACAGAGTTCATGGGAGTTCGGGACTCCCCTACGGCAGTATTGCCGCGACGTCGTTGACGATTTCGAGCGGGAGAATCCCGCTGTAGGTCAAAGACCAGAGGGGCATGAGGATCCCCTTCACTCCCAGTAATTGGGAGTTCGCCGGAGGCAGATGTAGCGATCACACTGTCTTCGGACACCATGGTGGAGACAGGGGCGCTGGCGTAGCGTGTGCGATACGGAGCACGTAGTTGATCCATCGCTTTGGATTTGGCAAATGCCAGGCGCAACACCCTCTCCACCCAAATGTCTCGACGGGAATAGATGTCATGCAGCTCATCGAAGCTGGGGAGAAGCTTCTCCCCTTCCGCCCAAGCGCGGAACTTCTTCTCTGCATCATCAGCACTTTCTACCGGAGAAAGAACGAAAGGAACCTCGCGGAGGTTCTCAACAAGGGCACCCTGTGCCTGCCTGTCCAAGCGCTCTTGGTATGAGACGCTAGTGAACTGCTTTTGTGTAAGCAGTTGTTGCCGGAGTCTCTCCCGAGGTCGTCTCATTTTATTGATAAATGGTTTTAACCTGGCAATGTGCACAAGCGGGAATATTCGACTTTCACCAGTAGGTATCAGTAGCCGATACACCATATCGTTTATCCGTTCATCAACCACATATGGTTTTCTCACGGCGTTCGCGTTGATACGGCTGTTCATCCGCGGGTCCAGGGGTATAGGACGCTAAACTGGTCCTTACCAAACGCCTGGCCTACCTTGGAAGGTCACGAGGACCATCAAAATTATAAGCCGTCCTTGGCAGGCGTTTGGGGGCTCGTAACGCAGCCCTTAGTGCCTGTGCGGCAAGTTGGGTGTCTTGAGCTGCGTCCAGCTCATTAGTGACGATCTCCTTTGGCGATTCGGATGTATCATCCGATATGGGCAGGGGTGGAGCACTGGTTAGTGCATTTTCCCCACGTGTGGGGAACGGATTAGGCTGCCGACAACGCCGTTCGGCGCTGTAGGAGCGGTTAACCGTTGGGGAGGTATCCCCAAGGGCATCCACCTCCGAGTTATCGGAGTAGTCTACCTCTTCTAGAGGAGACGCCATAGCACCACTGAAGGTGTACATATGGAAGGCCAGAGGTACTGGCGTTGGACTTCTCCAACAAGATTTTGATTATTGCGTAAGCAGTAGCCTTGATGGGGGAGGATGTAACGGGGTTACATTCGAGTTACATGTAATGTTGGTGTACATGAGTACACTACGGTTGAGGTCAGTATTGACCGGTTTGAAAGGTTTCGAACCTTTGGTTATTTTAACCAATCAGGGCATGGGCCCTTGGTGTGGTGGTGTGTCAGCCATCCACGTGTCGGTACACAGGTGTGTACACTACATTTTAGCTAGGTACGAAGTTGGAATATTCTACTTAGTATTACATATAGTTTATATTAGTTTAAATTAATTTAGGCTAATTACATATTAAATATATTCAGTTTACATTTCACTCTAAAGTGCAGTCGCGAGACATCGACCGGTCGCGCGTGAAGTGAGTGTTGTAGGTAAGAGGGAGCCGTCCCTTTACTTACATCCCGTAAAGGGAACAAAGCCGTTAAGGCTAATTAGTAAACCAACACGGGAATCTTGGCCCCGAGTAGGAGATATCTCCTACTAAGCCCTTTATAAGGGCGTATCGGCTAAGTAGCGGTAGACACCGCTTTAAGGAAGAGTCTTCCTCTGTGCGCTAGCCGCACCATGCGTATACGCACCGGCTACAAAGAGAGCTTTATCATAGTAGAATGAGCCTCGTAAAAAAACAGGATCCACAGCATGCTCCAGTGTTGGTATCTAGGCTTATAGAATAATTTGCCTCTCTTGCGATTCAAAAGTCCAACGCTGCACATTTTGGAATCATGATGTTGCGCAAGACAGTAGGATGTGGTACAGATAAATGCGGGCATCTCGGAAAGCATATAAGTGCAGTAATTCAAAGTTCGATAGTTTGAGCGTGAGTGCAACGACACGGCTTACATAAATTTCCATCGTAAAATGCTTTGATGTGGTTTGTTCTTTTGATTTTATACCAAGTATGATGACAAGTTTTGTGCTGAAGAAAGAACTTGTTTGTGGCACCTGATGTGGATGCTCTTGAAGTGAGCAAAACTGCTCATTGAGGGTAAATCAGGAGTTCCAATTCTGTTTGAAGCACTTGCTCATTAAGTGAGCAGCTCGAGCTATAATAATGTGTAGTAGAGCAGCTGATCAAAGTTTTTGACGCTTGATCAGGCGTTACCACGGCGCCCGGAAAGCCGACTAACGAAGGGGGTCCTCCGGTTGTCCCTTGACTGCTTGTGCTCCTGCTCACCTTGTGTACCCGACGGCTTGGGCGTGGGTCGCTCTCCAGGTGGCGGGGATATAAACACGGCAATTCCTTGATGCAAGACTGGGGAACTTGTAAAGAGTTGTCCTAGGTGCCGATCAGGCGTGATCAAGTAAAATCAAGCTCGAATCAGGTGTGATAAGGCTTGATCAGTAGTGATCAGGCTGGGGCAGGCACTAAAAGTCGTTGATCATCTGTGATCAGACTTGATCAGGCTCGATCAGGTACTGAAAGACGTTGATCATATGTGATCAGGCTTGATCAGGCTCGATCAGGTGCTGAAAGACGTGATTATCTGTGCTCAGACTTGATCAGGCTTGATAAGGCACTAAAAGACGTTTATCAGCTGTGATCAGACTTGATCAGGCTTGATCAGGCACTAAAACTAGTTGATCAGCGGTGATCAGACATGATCAGGCTTGATCAGGCACCAAAAGTAGTTGATCAGCGGTGATCAGACTTGATCAGGTGCCAAACGTCGCTCAGGTACAAGTTGGTGCGGTCCGCGAGTTGTTGATCGCGGGTCACGAGTTGCAGAGTGTCGATCAGATGTTGATCGGCGAAGGGGGTACTTGATCAGGCAGTGAAAGTCTTCACTGCCGATCAAGGAGCCTCTGGAGTCTTAAACAGCTAAAGGAACACCCAAATATTTGTATTCCTAGCCTAGACCTACGAGGAGGGGAATAAATCTCACTTAATCCACCTAGAGTTCCCGTGGGGCGCTTACAGCAGCCGATCTCTAGGGGCCAAACGTGAACCAAACACGGAGAGGTGAGAGCACTGCTCAATCACACTCCCAAAAAAAAACCTTTATAGAAGAACCGCTGACACAGCGGGCGGAGTTTCGGGGTGAGTTCTCAACACTCTACGCCTGCCGGTGGGCCAAAAAATGCACAACGTGCTCCCGCCCGGGACGTAGAGGTGTTTATTAACTAAGGGAGGCGCTAATTGCCTTCCCTGAGGTGTCCTTAGTGTTTGGACGCAAACGGATAACTTTATTATTGCTTAAAGCCTTAGATCTACCATTTCCCTAATTTCAGCCAATCAGAACCGTCCATTCCAGCGTCCTCCGTCCACGAGTCCACCTGATTCCTCCGTCGTTGTCGGTGTTCGTCGGTGTTCGCTGAGTACCTGTACGTAATCGTCCCATCTTCCCATGCCCCGTCTATGTCCTGTCTATGTGCACCACGGTTGTACACTAAACTGTATACACCGTGGCACACACAATCGTATACAATTACGTACCCAATTTGTTCCCGTAATCAGACCCATAATTAGGCCCATAATTAGGCCTAATTAGGCCCAATTATAGCCCGCTTTACGACAGACGCAGGGTTAATTTTGCCATTGTCTGTATTAAAATCACTCACAACATTATCAAGATTTAGCGCATCCATCATCTCATCGGCAGTTTTTGTGCTCACCTCAAATATTGTCAGACCGAATCCACGCCGCATGCTCCTTCTACGGAGGGGGAGTAAACCTGACTGGGTTATACTAGTTATAAGATCTCAGATGTGTTGTGCAATTAAGTGAGATCACTTTATTCTGGAATCATACAGGGATTCAAATACCGACACTGTGGCGCAGTTGTTAAAGGCTCCGCCACGGGACAGGGAGATTGAGGGTCCAACTTCCGCAGTGAATATAATCCAAGGTCGGACTAGAGTCGGGTCCAACTGTAATGAAAGCGGCCCTACAGCACGCGCTTGGCATGGTTTACACCTATCCCAAAAATGGGGGGGTCCTAAATTTCCCTACTGGTATTCGAGTGCGATACGCCCTCGTGCCAACAACAAGTGGAACGTTCAATGAAACAACTCAGTTCAACATGTCAATGTCCCCTTCGATGTACACCCTATTGAGCTAACGTTTTAAAATAGGGTCGCCCTCCGAGCACACCCCTCCGCCCGCACACCCTCACGTGACTTTCGACCAATAGAAATAAACTAGGCACGACTTGAAGTTTGCCAATTATCTATACAATAGTGGGTTTCAAAGTTAGTTTGCAGATGATTTTGCAGAAAACCAAATTGTCCAACTGGAAGCGTTCTGCAAGTGGCTAAATTTGAAGCCCCCAGTCCCCACTCCTGCCGTTCGGAATTAAACAGCCAATCAGAAGGTGGGGTGTGCCCCTAGTCGGGGCCTCATATGTATGTAGCTTGTTGGATTACCTACTCCAAATTTCAATGGAGTTCTGTAGTATTTCTACGACATTACCACTGCGCGCATTTTCATGTGTTCGTCCTGCATCAATTTCTCAAGTTTCGACACATTTGCATCTGCATTTAGTTCATAGATCTTCTTGAAGGAGTGTTGGATATCGCGCAGCACAGTATTCCATGCCTGACCGCCGCATACGTTCATACTCGAGCGCATGACAACTTTGTTCCCATCAGGTAGTAATACGCCAACGATGACGCTGCCTTCTTCAAGGCAGAAACCATCTGCATCGTCTGAGGTGATATTATACACTACGCAGTTGGGAGTCGAGATCGAGCGAGCAGTTACATTGATCAGGATTGAGCCCTCTGCTTTCACCGGCGGACTGTCTGCGCTCATTCTTGCTGATGCCCAAGAATGAGCGCAGACAGTCCGCCTCGACGCCAGGCTCGGTCACCAAACGGTTGTTCTTCAAGTACAACGCCAATTGACCGTAATCCCACCAATATACATCGCTACCAACGTCCACACAGCCAACTAACCCAAGCTTCTTCGTCCGACTCCTCTCAAAGTTGGATATCATCGCCTGCATTTGCTGATAATGCGCACTCGACGCCGTCTTGCTAACACCCTTCTGTGTCATCACCTCCGTGTAAGCTTCGTGCTCAAGTGTCAGCGGCATCCAGAAGTGCGGGTCACTATCAAATTTGCCACGTTTGGCAGCCAGTTCCTGCGAAAATTCAGTCAGCAGCGCATAAAGCATGTCAGCGTCCACGCTAAAGGATCCCAGACTGGTAGCTACCGACTTTATCTCCCCAAAAGAAGACAAGAATCGGATAGCCGTCTCGTAAGTTACCTTGTCAACCTGTGCAGCATCTGCGCCGCGGTCAGATCCAGGATCCCATACGCAGCAGCCGTGGTCGGCGTTGGTGGTACGTTGTTGGGGACGCTTTGTTGCGTTTTGCTTTCTGCAAAATCTTATGCAAGCCCGAGGCATTCAGGAAATTCTTCTTTCTGAAAATTTTGCAGATCGCTCTGATTGGCCGGATTTTTCTGCAAAATCTTCTGAACTAACTTTGAAACCCCTTAGTGTTGAAGGAGCAAGACCCGATGATTGAACTATTTCGGGAATGGATCAGGTCGTCTGAAGGTGAGTCAGATGAACAGCGCGAGTTTGTGCTCCAAGCGTTTCGCTTCATGAGCGACCTCATTACCGAACACTTGGATATGCCACCGTGCAGTCGACTGCGACAGTTCCTGCCCAAGCTCACAAGACTTTTTCTGCCGCTGGACTTGACGCGAGACACGCTCGAGTACGACGCTACCACGCATTTTATAGCCCGTAAGCGACCGACCACCGACGTTTAAAGAAATTCGCCACATTCTCAACGTCGCGACTACGAACGCAATCGCTGGGAAACTGAAGCTTTTGGCACTTGATGCGGACGACACTAGCTACGAGGATGGCGGGAGAATCAACAGAAGCTCGAGAATCGTGCAGATTAACGTAGAATTAATCCGACGAGGAACTTTAGTATCACTCTTAAAAGCAGCAGGATACCCTGGAAATCCTAGCCGATACGAGCAGCGTCTTCGCGGTATTTTGGAGGCTTGAGCAGATCTGACAAGCGAGGAACGGGCAAGATGTCTATTCAAGGGAGGCGAGTGCAATTATCTTTTGAAACGTACACGGACACGATGTCGGGAATTGTAGGACTGCGGGAAATTGACGGCGCTATATGGAACGATGGACGTGTAGAGTGCTGGCATGATGAAGAAGTGACGACGCTGCTCAATGCAGCAGAAATGGTGCCGCAAGACACAGTTGAAACACTTCACTTATCGGCGAAAATTTATCGAAAAGATCGAGCGATTGGAATCATCAATACTTCTAACAAGCGAATTCTTTACGAGAATCTAGAAGAGATCAGTCTTACGCTGCAGCACGAACTACGTCACTTTCAGGTGCCATTATGCGCTTTTAGTGGTGGCAACGACGTGTGGGTAGACATTGGGAACAAGGTTTGGGCATTCAGGCTTTGAAATAATATGTGTTCCGATTCTTGCCGAAGGAACTTCGTGGCAGCGAGGAGATGGGAATTATTCAGGACCACGTGTCTTCACGTGGGTGATCGGTTCACTATAACGGAAAATGACACTCGCTCGCGGGACGTTGCGGCGACAATTTGGGTCACAAACCCCCAGGAAACGGGGTGTGTCATGTCAATATTATTGCAGGCAATTGATCTTGAACATCAGCAAAAGAGAGAGCGAAATGCTGAAAAAGAACAGGAAAGGGAAAAGGACGACTGGAAAGCGGAAGAAAACGCCACAGATACAACAGAGCGCAGTGACGACGAAAGCGACAATTCATTCGATACGTGGGACGAGCATGTTGAGCAATGACGAGGTGATCCAGCCCGAACCGCATCCTTCACCGAGTAAATTCATTGGTACAAGCTATAGTAAATTAATTATCTTCAAATAATTTCTATGGGTCGTAAGTCACGTCAGGGTGTGCCCGTAGGGCGGAGTGGTGTGCTGGTAGGGCGACCCTTTAAAATAGGAAAGCGCTATTTGCCCCCCCCCCCCCCAAAAAAATATTTAAAAGGGGGGGGGGCAAATAGCGCTTTCCTTAAAATATCGTTTTTGAAAATGTCATGACCAATTTGTGATATTAGACTAAGCTTCGCATTTGTATTAGTAGAACAGTCGTATGTTACAATAAGTGCATGTCTATGAAAAGTTATTATGATAATAAAATGTGTTGTAAGAGGTTCAGCATAGTAGTATACAGTCATTCCCCCCATCCGTCGATAATGGCGCAACTAGTGATGTTAAGTCTGTGTGGTCTTCTCGCTGGTCTACTCGTCTTTGCTGAGACGGATAATCGCAAGTTGATGTCCATCGATGTGAATGCTGCAGACCCACCTACTGATCGGGGTACAGCCGTTTCGTCAAGCACTATTTATGACAACACAAATGGAGGCGGGATGGTGACTGTGACAGCATACGACCACAATGGGCTATGGGAGTGGATCAAGGAGTGGTGGGAGGATATGCTTGATCACGAAGACCGTTATCAGCCGGACGATTCTAGTCATGCGGGGACGATGGTCATTTCGGATGACGGCAATGGAGGTGGTTCAATCACTGTCACGATCTCTGACAACAAGCTCTTTCAGCGAGTCAAGAGGCGATGGCAACGTGTCATCATGAATCCTAAATATTCACGGCTTCGACGCCGTCGGTCGACTGAAGGTATGAGTTGATATGCTGTAGTAAAATGTAATACATGGGCAACTTTTTTACGACTGAACTTGTACAAACACGTTTAATGCACACTCATTCAAATATTAACGAGTGTCCTAATCCCGAACGCAAAGTTAGCAAGCCTACGTTGCCTACACGTAATACTATAACCAGCCTTTTATACATGCATGTTCTAATAGCGCTAGTTCACATGAAGCAAGGAAACCAGCCTCTAGAAAAGCTCAGGCATGACCACCATTTGATGGCATAGGAAATTCCTAACGAATCTGCAGAAAAGAAGGCAACAGTCTACATGAGATTCTTGACTTTAATCTTTAGGTTCTGTAGGAATTTCTTATACGCTTTAGCCTTCTCTGCTCCACCTTTGGCTTGTACTGTGCTAAGATCGACGCGAAAAAACAGCAACTTGTCGTTGGAAGTATTCAAATTGAGCAAAAGTCCAGCGAATTGATCATGGAGAAACTCCGTCAGCGTTTGCCGGTGTTTCTTCCCAGAGGACTTAATGAGGTTGTCGAGGGTGTCTTTTTTCTGTTGTAGGAATTGCCGATACTGAACGGCCTTTTTGAAGAGGCTATTCTTTTTCAATTGCCCGACGGAGACGCCATCTTTAAACAACTCTTTAGGACGAGCTTTGCGTAGGGTTAAACCTTGTCGTGTCAGAACCTTCTGATTGGCAGGGCGGCGGTCGGCCTTCAACGCTTGACCACGTCTTCCGCTTTTCACTACCCACTGAAAGGGTGAGCGGAGGTTGGCAATCCACGCTTGAACAACACCTCTTTCTTCTTCCTCAACCTTATCCGCTCCATCATTGGCTCGAAGCATTTGATTGCCCAGTACAACCGTCTTGTTGGTCGAGTCATGACCTGGGGAAGCACGGTGGGAATGCTTGGCGTCAGCGTTGGGCTTGGAGTCAGCCTTGATGCTAGAAACTGCGAAGAAAACGAGCACGAGGAAGGACAGGCTATTCGCCATTTGGAGACGTGATTGGTACTGAAGGAAACGACGAATGAGAAAAGAATAAATGGCGAACGAAGGAACCCGGATTTCTTTTAGGGGTTGAAGATTGGTACTCAAATAAAACGCGAATGAGAAAAAAATGATTGGCGAACGAACGAACCCCGATTTCTTTTAGGTTGAAGATTCGTACTCAAGTACATGGCGAATGAGAAAAGAATGGGATGGTGAACGAACCCCGATTTCTTACTGGTTGGTTGAACTTCCATCTCAGGATTCATGCGATGCTAAGAACACGATTTAGAATTGCGAAGTCAAGTGGGCCTTCTTTTTAGCACGTCATGTGTCGAATCGGGGGCGACTAGGGGAAATTCCCCGGACACTAGGGCAGAGAGTGCCAGTGGTAACGCGCAGACTCCCTCAGTGATGAAGCATTGCGAAGATGACTCGTCTTGGCGAGTTGGAGCACTCTGCGGATTCGCGAGAACTGATCGTCATACTAAAAGTTATGCAATTGGCTCAGTGGCAAATGGCAAACGTCGTGTTGTCGCTGCTTGGAGCTAACTCGACGGGGATTACTCAGGATTCATGCTATGCCGTCCTTGGTATTCCTGGTTTTCGGTGATATTTATTGGGCGTGACTGGGTACCCCCCCCCTTTGCTGCGTACCCCCCTCCCCTTTATGTCCAAATGCGTCAAATATGGGTAAGTTTTGGGAGGCTAGTTTTAGGGTATAATATTTCCAATATAGCTATAATTTCACAGCCACTTCGTGGTTCATGAATTTTTTTGAAAACTCCGCCCTCCGCTGAAAGCGTGAGAAAATATTCTCTCTTCCAGTACGGTGTAAAACTGGTTTATGGCGATAAGGCTGAGCTGCTGAATTTGGTGACGAAGGAGGATCAAGATGCCTTTTTGAACACGCTGTTGAACGTCGGTGTGCAGTACCGCGAGGTATACAACCTCGCTGCCCAGGAGGCCCAGTCGTTCTACGAGCTTAAGGACTTTGACATGAGCAACAAGGAAGTAAGTATGGAAGACTACAAGGGAAAAGTCGTGTTGTTCGTCAACGTGTCTAGCAAGTGTGGCCTGACTCCCACAAATTACCCGGAGCTGCAACAGTTGCACGAGAGTACCAGGAAGAGGGTCTGGTAGTGCTGGGATTCCCGTGTAATCAATTTAATAATAGCCAGGAACCCGGCACCCACGAGGAGATCCTTGAGTTTGTGAAGCAGTATAACGTGACTTTCCCACTATTCGAGAAAACACGACGTGAACGGCTCAAACGCTCGTCCAGTGTTCACATACCTGAAAGCGAAGCTTCCCGGAACGTTTGGCAACTACATTAAATGGAATTTCACAAAGTTCCTCGTGAACCGTAACGGCCAGCCGTACAAGCGCTATGCCCTCACGGACTTTCCGCTGTCATTTGAAGAGGACATTAAGGAGCTCCTAGGGAAGGAAGCCGAGACGGAGAAGACGGAGGAACACAATGAGGAAGAAGCTGGAGAATCCGCCAAGTCGGATAGGAAGCGACGACGGAGAAGAAGGAGGACATACTGCGGAAAAAGGTAGAATCGAATAAGGAGGAAGATATGGCTTTGACGGATGTGGTGGCGACCACGGAGGAGGCTGTCAAGTCGGAAGAGGCTGCGCCAGCGGCACCTTGATTGGCTGTTGACTACGAACTTATCGACTTTCCCATCGATTTTTATTGTAATAATCAGTCGCAAATTTTTGCAAGCATATACACATTTGGCAAGTTCAAATTTTGAACTATTATAAAACGCAAAACCTTCTTCACTGCTACAATCATTCCTCACGCTGGCGGAGTTTTAAAAAAACTCATGAACCACGAAGTGGCTGTGAAATTATAGCTATATTTGGAAATATTATACCCTAAGACTAGCCTCCCAAAACTTACCCATATTTGACGCATTTGGACATAAAAGGGAGGGAGGGGGGGGGTACGCAGCAAAGGGTGTGTGTGTACCCAGTCACGCCCTATTTATTTTCTCGCTTGATTTGAGCACTCCGTTTCTCGATACCTGCAAAACGTTATCGCGACATTGTGAATATAGATTATTCTATTTAGGTACGGGGATCGCGACCATAATGAAGTTAAATACATAGATCGAGATATTCGATTAGGTACGGGATCGCGACATGAATTCTGCTATTATATAGAACGGATAAGGAGTGATTTTGAAAAAAAATTACAGATAGGGGAGTGATTCAAAAATATTTACAAATAAGGGAGTGATGTCACTGCAATTTTGCACGCCACGCCACGTTGCTCGCTCACGCTGCGACGTTGCTCACTCTCACCCTGCCACGTTGCTCACTCTCACACTGTCACGTGGCTCGCTCACGCTGCCACGTCGCTCGCTCTCACGCTCCTAACTCACACTGTAACAGGGTTACAATTGGTTACGTTGGTGTACGTAAGTACACAACGGTTAAGGTCAAGTATTGACAGTCCGAAAGGTTCGGCCTTATTGGTTGTTTTAACCAATCAGGGAAGGAGTCCTTGGTGAAGGCGTGACAGCCTGTAGCCGGTGCGTACACGCACGGTGCGGCTAGCGCACAGAGGAAGACTTTACTTTAAGTGGAGTCCGCCGCTACTTAGCCGATACGCCCTTATAAAAGGGCTTAGTAAGAGAGAACTCTTTTACTCGGGGCCAAGATTCCCACTTTGGTTTACTATTAGCTTTCGCTAATGCCTTAAGGCAAGTCTCCCTTATTAAAGGGGTATCTAAGGGAATAACTTCCCTTACGCTACTGAACTCACTACGCGCACGACCGGTCGAGGTCGTGCGTCCGGTAGTCTGTGAGTGAAATGTAAACTGAATGTATATTTAATATATAATTAGCCTAAATTATTTAAACTAATGTAAACTATATGTAATACTAAGTAGAACTTACCAAATTCGTACCTAGATAAAATGTAGTGTACACCACCTGTGTACTAACACGTGGCTGGCTGCCTCGCCTCCACCAAGGGCTCCTGCCCTAATTGGTTAAAATAACCAATGGTCCAAAACCTTTCGGACCGGTCAATACTAACCCCAACCGTAGTGTACTCACGTACACCACATACTAGTAACCCGAATGTAACCCTGTTACACAGCCTGCCACGTGTTAGTACACAGGTGGTGTACATTACATTTCGGCTAGGTACGAATTGAGTAAGTTCTACTTAGTATTACACATAGTTTACATTGGTTTATCAATTTAGGCTAATTACATATTAAATATAAATCAGTTTACAAAATACTCTAATACTGCTAGGCGCACGACCCCGAACGGTCGCGCGAGCAGTGAGTGTTGTAGTCAAAGGGAGTACCTCCCTTAGCTACCACCTTTCTAAGGGAAGCCTTGTAACAAGGCGTTAGTGTTTACTAACTGTAAACTAGGGGAATCTTGGCCCCGAGTAAGAGAGCGATCTCTTACTAAGCCCTTATATAAGGGCGTATCGGCTAAGTAGCGGCATATCGCCGCTTAAGGAAAGTCTTCCTCTGTGCGCTTGCCTCACCGTGCGTGTACGCACCTGCTACACACACGCTCCTAGCTCTCACGTTGCCACGTCGCTCGTTCACGTCGTCCAACATCGCCACACACTTTCCTTTCACACAGTCACTTCTCCTAGATGAAATCTCATAAGGACAAATGGAAATAGGAAAGACGTATGCTACAGCAGCGGAAACTCGGGCTGCGATCGACCAGTATTCTCTTGAGCACGAAGCACCATATCTTTTCAAGTCCAACAAACCCTCTCTGATTACAGTGATATGCCCAACAAATCAGGATGGCAATGGAACTGCAACTTGTGCATTTACCATCTCAGCCTTCAAACGAAAGGACGTACTTCTGCATATCACACGAGTTTCTCCCTTATTAATACACGAAAATGGCCATCCAAGAATGTTACGATCGCAGAGGCACAGTAGTACTTACAGTGCCACCTTGTGAGGAGTGAGAGCGGATTGCGAGCGGCACGGATTGCGGGAGCGAGTGCAGTACGCATATAGGCGATTTAGACCACGGATTATAGACTAGTCTATGTGGCGAAGCGTACCGTAGATTTCGTGGCCAACTGTGGGAAGCGTACCGTTGATTTTGTGGCCACTTGTGGTGAAAATGGACGGGACATCCGGAGTAGACGCGACGACTGGTACAGGTACCTAACGGACAGCGACGGATACGGATAAATCAGGTCGACTGGTCGACGTAGTACGCTGGAATGGGTAGTTTTGATTGGATGATATTATGTAATTGGTAGTTCTTTGGATTTAAGCAGTAATAAAGTTCTCCTTTTGCGTCCAACCTCCTAGGACACCTACAGGGACGGCCCCTTTGTGCCCTCCTCTCTTCTAAGCACCTCTACGTCCCGGGCGGGAGCACCTAGTGCTTTTTTGTCCCACCGGCAGGCGTAGAGCGTTGTGAACTCTCCCGCAACTCTGCCCGCTGTGTCAGCGGTTCTTCTTTAAAGGTTTTTGGTCTTGGGAACGTGATTGAGCAGTGCGCTCTCACCTCTTCCCCATTGGTTCACGTTTGCCCCCTAGTAGTACGGCTGCTGCAAGCGCCCCACGGGAACTCTAGGTGGATTTAGTGAAATTCACCTCCCTCGTAAGGTGTAGGCCAAGAATACATTTATATTGGGTATTCTGTTAGCTGATTAAGACTCCAGAGGCTCTGTGATCGGGCAGTGAATACTTCCTCTACCTGATCAAGTACCCCCTTCTCCGATCAACACAAGATCGACACTATACGATCTGCGACCTGCGTTCATCTGTTCGCAACTCGCGCCAACTAGTGCCTGATCGACTAAATCGATCAGATCGATCAGACCGATCAGGTCGATTACGTTCCTAATTGTCGACTATTGGCCCTGATGATCCTTGATCACCCCTTGATCAACGACCAGCGGCCCTGATCATCGGTTATTTGCGCCTGATCAATCCTGATCAAGACTGATCGACAACAGCGCTTCATCACAAGTCATCTCAATCTTGCATCAAGGAATTGCAACGTGACATCCCCGCCACCTGGAGAGCGACCCACGCCCAAGCCGTCGGGTACACAAGGTGAGCAGGAACACAAGCAGTCACAAGACGACCGGAGGACCCCCTTCTTCAGTCGGCAGTCCGGGCGCCGTGGTAGCGCCTGATCAAGCCTCAAAAACTTTGATCAGCCGCTCCACCACAATGGTTTGCGTGCCCAGATCTTTGGGCGACGCGGGATATCATCGCGATTCTACGCAAGATGGCGCTGATGTGTACGTAAAAACGGAAGCAGAAGCAGAAGTGAAGATAATGGTGGAAAAGGAGGAGGTGGTTGTGACGATGGAAGGCACTTCGCCGTCGTCATGTCTGAAGAAGAAAGGAAATGCTGATCATCAGGACCTGGGGAGGAATCTTAATGAGATAAAGGAGGAGATGCCTCAACCACATCCCGATGCTACTTCGGGAGACCATACGGATCATAACTCAAGTTATGATCCGCCAAATACATGTGTGTATAATGATCCGGATTGGGATCCGGAGGTGAAGTATTACAAGACCGACCAGCCGAAGGTGTTGATGAAGGCGCCTGGGTCGGAGAGCGACGAAACTCGATCAAGTAAGCCACCAACGGAAGCTGATCTGGTGAAGACGTTTTACAGAAAAGCTTACAAAGGAGAACTGGAAGATTTCTTGTTGACGAACTGGATCATGAGCCTGATCGGGGTCATGATCAGCGGGAAGTTGAACGGACCGGTCGATCAACCAGTTACGGACGGGAAGGACAAGCACACGATCGCGTTAAGGCTAACACGCCTGATCAACCAGGCTGGTCTGACGACAGGCGCCTACGATGCTGAAAAGATGTTTGATCAGGACCTAGAGGAGCTTGCGGAAGCTACCAAGCGGTTGTTTGATCTGTTGGTACCTATTGTGGGTCGATCCACTAAGGTGGAACCCCCCAGATCCCCGCTAAAAATTGAAGCGGGTCCGTAGATCAACGTGGCAGAACACAAGGGATCATCCTGTTACGAATCGGCTCCTTCCGAAGTCGATGTGTTTGAAGTGGATTCGAGCAGTGCCGGAAGTATAGAACCCAAGATCACCAGGATGACAGTCTGCCAGAAGATTGAATCCAAGTTATAAGTTATCAAGAAAGAATCTCAATCGGTAAAGGTGGAAGATGATCAATCATCGCAAGACCCACGGCTACAAACCTGGTTCGATAAGGCTAAGGGGCGGTTTTTGGCTGAAGAAAGGGGCAAGTAGACTCCTGGAGTTGCTTGCACGAAAATTCACCAGACGGAGCCAGGAAGAGCTGCTACAGTCAAGGATGTCGATATGGAGTCCGTATATTCTCGTCGTGATCAACATTCAAAGTCAGGAATATCAGCGGTGGTTAAGGATGTTGACATGGAATCCCCTTATTCGTTCCATGATCAACGATCCCAGCGTGATTATATTGACCCAGACGAGCCGATCACACAGCCTCGACGAGCCACAGCTGCGTCCGCATATACTGGAATGCCTGATCAACAGCCGATTCCCAAGATCCGGATGTCCGCGATCAGTGATCTGAAGGAATTTTCAGGAAAAGAAGGAGATGAAGATCAAGCGCGGAATTGGATTAGTCGTCTCAAGTCGGCATTTAGGCGTGATCAAGCCTCTGATCATGAGAATTGTTTGATCATGGGTGATCTGCTGAAAGGGCCGGCGCGCAATTGGCATCGCCAGCTGAGTAGATCTACTCGCTCAAGCTGGAAAAGTCTCGTTGATGAGTTTGAAACCCATTATTGTGGAAGTGGTCAATCGGCATCTCGCCAATATTATTACACGAAGCAGCGATCGGATGAAACGCCTATGGAGTATCTTCACCGGTTGAATGTGGCGGGAATGCGAGCTAAACCGCCTATCAGGGACGGATCATCCACGATCTTACGCGAACACGTGCAACATTTTCTTTACACATTGTCCAATCGCGAATTCGCTGATCAACTGGCACTTCTGCGGTTGGATAACGCCACGGATTTGGAAGAGACGCTGCGGGCATATGCACGCAATAAGTCGTAACAGCCAACGGCGGCGGTAGGCAATAGCCGATTCCGCCATAAATTTGGCGATGATCGGGCACCTGCCCCGGCGCGGAAGCCCAAAGCCGTACGCGCGATCAAGGTGATGTCCGGGAGTGAGGAATCAAGTGCCGACGACAGTGGAAGCGATGGTGATCAGCGACGTTACATGATTCCTGCCATGCACGATCAACCAGTGACGCATGATCAACCTGGTTAGCCCCGATAGGGCAAAAGAAGTGATTCAAGTGCAGTTGACCAAGGGTCGGTGAAGAAGTGCAGTCATTGTGGATCGATTAGGCACGATAATTTACGTTGCTGGAAGCGCCTGACCTGTCTGAAGTATGGCAAGAAGGGACATCCGACCAATCAATGTTTGTACGTCTGCCGAGCATGTGGCGAAGTTCAGGATGCGGACAAGTGCCCTAAGGAAGAATCTTACAATCGCATCCGCCAGTGGTACAATCCCACCAATCATGCTGGAATGTTGCCAAAGGAAGCCGAAGATTTGTTAAACTAGGACGCTCGTCAGGTTGGAATCTGGTACGAGACGAGCGTTCTGGTTTGTGTATTTTTGCATATGTGGATAAGAAGAGGGCCGATCAAGCAGCAGAAAAAGATAATGAAAAATGTGATCAGCCTGATTTACCACGTTTGGCTAATGTTCCGTATTGATGAGTTTTCTCGGTCCCCGGTGATCATGGAAGTTGATCTACTTCCGGGTGAATCACGTGGATATTGGAAGTACCTCTCGCCCAAGAAATGGTTTAAACAAGCCAAGGCTAGTGGTAAAATTAATAATAAACGTGCCACGTTGCTATTTGATTCTGGTGCCGAAGTGTCTATCATCGACTCAACCTTGGCTCGTAAGGTGGTTGTCAGATCGACACGAGCCAAACGCAAGAATGTGTTGGTATCGTAGAAATTTTATACCTCACAGAAGGGCGTACTAGAATCAAGGTGACGTTAGCGGGATCTATGGTTTATTACTTCCATGCAGGGTGGGAAGATCCGTTGGTCAATATGTTATACTGGGAATGGATTTTATGATCCCAGCTGGTGTTCGATTGGACGTCGCCCTCGGTGCACTAAGTTTTCCTGATGAAGTGATCATCCCATTAGAAGGATGTCGACAGCTGTACGGGTCGAGTGGAAATTACATGAAAATTGATCAGTACGAACAGACCCCGGTAGGTCGATCTGCTGAGGTTCGGATTCGTGATCAACGATCTCGAAAGTTGTGGATTAATCGTGGAAAATATTGGGTCCCCAGTATCACTAGGGGCGTGGGTAACTTACGGCATCTGCGTATTACGAACATCGTTGATCATCCGATCATCCTACAAGAGAATATGATTAGGTATATGGATGAACAAAGACGACGTTCCCCGTCGCCCTGGATTTATTTCGGTTGGATCCAATCGCTATAAGGAGTGGCAAAATCTCGCGTATCAAGCTTCTACTAATTCTGTGCATGAAGATCAAGAAAGTGTTGATCAAGGTCCTTTGGTCGAGAAAAGGAGTATCCTACTCCTCAAAGTATTTTGGTACGACCTAAGGACTTAATCGCGACATCTGTGGCATTAGTAACCGGATGGTCGCACAAGGTGCAAGAAGTGCAAGAGAAGTGCGATCTGGAGCCGAGGGTAAAAGGTCCGACCATGGATCACGAAGTTGAAGGACCTGTTACAAGAAATGAGCCTGATCAAGATATGCGCGATCACCCCTTCTCAGCTGATCATAGTGAATTCAGTGTGATCCCTATCGATGATCAAGTTTTCTACCATGAAGGCGGATATTGTACGTGGAATAATTGGAGAAGCAGCTCGCCACGCTGCCTGAAGTGCCCGCAAGCACTGAAGAAGTAACGAAGGATGATTTGCAAGTTGGAGATCCACTGATCAACACAGTAGAGGAAATTGATCATCTTCGCGATATAATTTGGGCGAAGAAACATCTGTTGATCGGGAAAGGGAACGCGCTGCCTACTGCTGCACGTGGAGTTGTTTGTGATATCGATGTAGGCAATGCGCGCCCGATCGCCCAAAAGTGTCGGAAGGTGGCTCCGCAATTTCGCGAGAAGTTGTGAGCCTTGATCAAGGGACGAAGATCATCCAACCGTCTATGTCACCCTGGGCATCACATATAGTGATCATTGTGAAGAAGAATGGGGTTGATATTCGCCTATGTATCGATTATCGCGCGGTGAATCAACTCACACTCTTGATGGTGTACCCAATGCCCCTGATCTCTGATCTGCTCGAAGATCTGGATAAAGCGTTATGGTTTTGTTCTTTGGATATGGCGAGTGGTTTTTGGGTCGTGTCTATGATCGATATATCACGTCAGTTTCGGCTTTTGTCACCCCGTTTGGATTATTTGAATGGAATCGGATGCCCTTTGGCCTGAAGAACGCCCCACAGATCTACCAGCGGTTGATCGATAATGCATTGTATGGGTATCTCAAGGTTAAAGACGGTGTCGATGCGTCAGCTGATGTATTCACTGTGGAAGAGCCTAATCAGACACCGGCCCGTCTGTGCTGCAGCGACGATCATATATCGATGATATCTTTATCCCTGCACCTACATGGACTGCCCTGTGTGATAGGGTGAAGAAGTTATTGGAAAGGTGTGGTCAGTGGAACTTGCCGATCAGTGTGGCTAAATCGTACTGGGCGGCGTCACGTCTCTAGCCGCGGCTTGGAAACAAATCCGAAAAATTTGGATGATTTGATCGATTTCCGTTTTCCTGGTACGTTACGTGCTATCCAATCGTTTTTGGGAAGTCTGAACTATTACCGTCGATTTATTGAAGACTTCGCGATCTATGCCGCTGTGCTCTACTAATGAAGAGAGATAGATTATCAAGAGTTGAAGAGCCGACCATTGATCAAGGAGAACTCGGATCATGAAGACGATCGATTGATCAGGGCAAAAGTGGCATTCAGTATGCTGAAAGCGAATATTGCGTTAGCCCCAACCCTGCACCATTTTGATCAAGCCAAAACGCCGGTGATCGTGGTTTACGCCAGCAAATGGTCAGTATCTGCCGCGTTGGTACAAGAACATGATCAAGTGTATTGCCCCGTCGCATTCGCCAGTCGGACACTGAAGAGCGGTGAGCTGAATTAAATCCCCGTCGAAAAGAAAGGTCTGGCTCTTCTGCGAATTTGGATGTTTGCTTCACGATTCTAGTCGGAAAGGCGATCACTGTCTTGTCACGTCGATCCACGCTGAAATGGTTACTAAGATCCAACGGGCTAGACGGATGATTGGGGAGATGGGATGCGATCTTGTCACATTGGGACTTGGAGACCAAGAATTGTGTGCAGGGAGAAGAGGAGGTGCTAGGGGCGTTAGCTGCAAGTATCACCCCTAGCACCAAAATTGATGAAGCCCTGATAGCGATCGCGCCGAAAAAGCAGCCTCGACAGATGATTGAAGTGCCACCTCCCACAATTGAGAAAGACGAGGATCTATAAGTAATCAGTTTCGATGGATCGGCAAGTGTTAAGCGATGTGTTGGTGAGTCTGGTGCTATCGTGCGGAAATTGCCGGAGTGCAAGATCATGATCGCAGTTGCTCATCATGCACCTAACATCACGATGAATGAAGCTGAATACCATGGATTTCTTCTAAGTTCGGATCTACTGTCGCGATATCCCAAAGGAAGGGTGATCGTGTGAGGAGACTCTAATTTGGTGATCAGGAAAATGCGCGGTGAAATAGAGTGTAAAGCTCCGCGATCGCAAGTATTGCAACAGCGTGCGCTTAAACTCCTTCGCGAATGGAGTGATCATGATCTATTGCACGTCAAAAGAGAGTGGCATAAGAGTGCCGATCCTATCACCACTATGGCCATGCAGGGTGGAACAAGATGTGAGATTTATGACGAGAAACAGCTGGAGGAATTGGTCGATCTCAACAGATTGTCGGAAGTGATCACGTGGAATGAAGATCCCACTGTCCCACAAGTGCTGGTGAAGACGCGACCCCGTAACCTCCGTCAACCGCTACATTAAGCGTGGCCCGAAATATCCATAGGACTGATGAGGGCGGAACGTGTGAAAAAGGCGCAGGACGAAGAGAAGTGGATTTGTGATTTGCGGAATTACTTGCATGGTAACGTCACACAATTAAGCGCAGAAGAGGTGAAGGACTGTGCGAAAATTGCTGACAGTTATGATGTCGATGATCAAGGGCTGTTGATCTACTGTGGAAATTCAGCTAAAGTCAGCTGTGATCAAGATGATCAAGATGATCGACGCTCTTCGATCAAGCTAGTCCTACCTGAGACCCTACATGCGGATGTCCTCCACCACTATCATGTGAGTTTGGAAGGAGGACACCAGGGTATAGGGCGTACATATCAGCGGATCAGACGATACTTTTATTGGCGTGGTCTATTTCGCAGCGTGCGAAGATTTGTTGGACAATGTGTGGATTGTGAGACGGGGAAGGGACAGCCTACGATCAAGGGGATGTCGCCTGAAATATTGAGGCTACTTATCCATTCCAAGTTATAGCCATGGATCATATCCCGTCGCTACCTCGTTCAACGGATGGACATACGGAATTTTTGATCTGGAACAATCTGTTCACGGGTATGGTGATCGCGAAAGCTGGATCGTCTCGCGCATCGCATAAAGTCACCGAAAATTATGAAGAATGTGTGTTTCGATGATCCGAAGTATTTCGTGCATTTAACAAGATCGTGGGACAACGACAGAGTGTCACTAGGGCATATCGTCCACAGGCGAATGACAAGGCGGAAAGAAAGGTGCAGACGATTACACGAGCGATCAAGATGTACGTATCAGATGTCGACCAGGAAGATTGAAGCTCGTACGCAGAGCGACTCGTATTTGCTCTAAGCTCAACCCCCGATCACATTCGTGGAGAAACACCATTTTATTTGGCGTATGGGTGGGACCCGCGATCATCGTTGGAATCAACATTACAACTAGGTGGAATTCGGCGTAAATACCGGGATCCTCGTCGGTGGAGAGATAAGTTGCAGAAAGACTACCGTTACGCCCGTGATCAAGTGAGCACTCGATTGCACCAAGCAAAGGCTGATCGAGCTGAGAAGCACAATGATCAAGTGACACCACAAAAGATCGAAGCTGAATCGAGGGTTTGGTTATAGCTATATCGGGTGAAAGAAGGGTTCGCGAAGAAACTGGCGCACATGTGGCATAGACCCTTCAGAGTCGATGAGGTGATCAGTGATTATGCTGCAAGATTGGTTACAGATGGCACCTACTATCGTATATTCCCGGTGGTACACCTATCCAAGTTGAAAATGGTCAAAGAATTTCCAGATCGACCTACTACTGTGCTAGCAACTGGGGTAGAAGATCGTTTTGATTTCGATGAAGCCTTGCTACCCGAAGACAGCTGGGAAAGGACCCTAGAGCCGGACGAATTTCTAGTTAATCGCATCGCCGATGTCCGATCTGGTCGAAAGACTAGGTATGGCAGAACGTTACGCGAATGTCAAGTCTACTGGAAGGGTTATGGTGAGCCGTCATGGGTAGACGAGGCGAATGTGAACTGTGATGCTCTGATAAAGGACTTCGAAAGGAATATGATCAACAGACATCGGTTTGACGTAATGAAGGTGGACTAAGAGTCCAACTAATGCATGATCGACGAACTGACTATGAAATATAATTGACGAACCCTTGATTGTAGGAGATTGATTGATGAAACTCACAATTGATGAAGAAATGATGATTGACTTGAAGTGGTGTATTTACGATGGATATTGCGAGGTATGGTAATGGAGTAACGGCAGATGAGCCGACGGAAGACCTATTTATGTTATACATGGAAAAGTAACGAAGCAACAGTTGGAAACGGCATGATCAAGAGTGACTGATTAAAGAAAAAGTGATCAGCCGACTAATCAGACCCATAAAACTTACGGCAAATGCGAGGGATGTTCCGGCCAGGATGATTCTCAGGAGAAAGGCGATATTGGATCCGCCAAGGTTCATAGTCATCAACCTCACGCAGCGCGTCTGATAAGGTCCGAGGTGGAGGGTCCGATAGAGACCCTGGGTACCATGCCCCATCGTCGGCCGGGGCATACCTCAGGGAACGGTTTCGAGCACAATGGGAGTTCGACGGGTCCAGGAAAATGTCGAGATCACACTTCCCGTCGATCGATCCCTTCAAGATGAATTCCACAATTCTCTTCCACGATGCCCCGGCACGACTTCTGCGCTGACGTCGACTTTGGTAATACTCTCGGAAGAAGTCATCGTTCTCGCGGAGGCCTTTATCGATGGGGAGATAATGTGTCGACTCCCAGATCGCCTGCGCGTGATGGTTTAGAAACAACCGGTACTTTGCTTCAAAGTCGGCAAACCAGCCGACTGAGCGGAAAGAGACGGGTGGCAACATGGTCTTGAAGATATCCCAGGGTCGTCGAGAGTATAACAGCTCTACCTCCGGCTGGGTGATCAAGTGACAGTATCACTGATCAGCCGAAGGGGCGCGCGTGGCGACTGGAAACAACCATCCTTCGGGGCGTGTCAAGTAGTCGAATACCACTTGTGCCGAGACGCTATGCAGATCGAAATCACCAAGTTGACTCGGAGTCCACGGCAAGATGTCTTCATCTACTGCATCATCAGGCACCATGATCAACGACTTTAGATCACCCGTACGAGGAAAGAGGAACCCGGTAGAGCCTCGATCAAGCGAACCCTCGCTCCCACACTTTCTGATCTTCGGAGTGGATGTAATTGAAGCGATCAGGTCAGGGATCCATCTTGATCGTCCTGATCAGGACTTGTAGAATGGTCATCCTCCGACTTCTCCTCCGAAATGGGAGGAAGGAGGCGTTGCCGCTTGGCTCGCGATAAATATCGTGAACGTTGAGTACGTCTTTTAGACGAAGAAGCGAATCGGCGGATCGAGTTGTCTGTAGAAACATCTTGAAGGCCAGCAAGCGATGAAGCCTGATAAGAACCTGCAAGAGAGGTGCTGGCGACCGGGGTGATCTGCATCTGAAGCGACATGCCAGCCAACTGGGTTTGGAGGTTGGAGTGGAATGAACGCAATTGCGTAACTTCATCTCGAGCCTGTTGCAGCTGATCGCGCCGCGTGTCGCGATCTGCAGATACTTGATTGAAGCGGCACCGCGCTGCGGAAAGCTCCTTTTTCAACTGGGAATTACCGGCATGCATATCCTCCAGCTCGGTCTTGAGGGCTGACACCCCATCGACATGATCGCATATCGCCTGCATCTGGGCAATAATAGCGGTATACTCGTCCATCTGCAGGCGATCGGCTCTGTTTTCCTTCCGGAGGCGATCACGTTGACGCTTGCGTCTCTCAGCCTCGGAGTTGAGCTTTAGCGCCTGCTCTAACAGGCATTGATTCTTGGAAATGGCCTGATCGTATGCTTCTTCTAGCACGATCACGCGCTGCTGTAGTTGATCAATTGTCGCTTGATCAGGAAGTGCCGCGAGGCGCAAGATCTCTTGCGTCTGACCAGCGATGGTCTCTTCTTGCACCGATCGTAGATAGCGATCACGATCACGACCGCCTTCCAGGTCGCGGATCTGGGCGCGTTGATCAGCTATAGTTGTCTCGGCAGCCCTTAACCTGGACTTGAAAACGTTGACTGCAGCGCCGACAAAATCACGCAGAGGCGCAAGATGCTCACGGGCGGCCCGATCGATCTCGGCATCACGATCCGCCACGTTTCGGTTGGCGCAAGCAAGCTGCTGTCGAAGCATCGAGATAGTGTCTTCGCTTACCGCGAGAGTTGGATAGTACAACGATCTGCTCATCGCGTGCGTGGAGTGTATCTTGAAGGCTGTAAGATTGATTGACCGCGGCGACCAGCTCATCAGCCTTGGACCGATCAAAGACAAGAGCGTTATCTGTGATCGCTGGAGCACCGTCCGTGATGGCTTGTATGATGGAAATGTGGAAATGCCTGATCAAGAGAGCCTGATCGCTGATGTCACGGTTGGAAGAGGATGAACGCTCGATCGCGATGAGCATACCACTTAACGGTAACGGCCTGATCGATTGTGACCTGATCGACGGGAGAAAGGGCAGATTGATGGGTGCTGATCGCCTGATCGATGATGTCATGATTGATGGGTGTGGACAACACGATCAACGGTGGCATGATCTACGGTAATCAACGGCATGATCGACCCCCGCCCCAACCACTGTACTGCTGGGACCAGGTTCAGGGGCGGCTGTGGTGAAGTGTGCCATAAAATTGGTACCATTGTGGGCATAATTGTGGGTGTGACTGTGGGCACAACCGGGTGAGTAATTGCGTGTACGTGTGTACTACTGTGTATACAGTTGTGTGTACAACTGTGGTGTACATGGAAGGGACATAGACGGGGCATCGTGAGAAGGTACGACTAGGTACAGGTACCTAACGGACAGCGACGGAAGACGGATAAATCAGGTCGACTGGTCGACGGAGTACGCTGGAATGGGTAGTTCTGATTGGATGATATTATGTAATTGGTAGTTCTTTGGATTTAAGCAGTAATAAAGTTCTCCTTTTGCGTCCAACCTCCTAGTACGCCTACAGGGACGGCCCCTTTGCGCCCTCCTCTCTTTTAATCACCTCTACGTCCCGGGCGGGAGCACTTAGTGCGTTTTTGTCCCACCGGCAGGCGTAGAGCGTTGTGAACTCGCCCCGCAACTCTGCCCGCTGTGTCAGCGGTTCTTCTTTAAAGGTTTTTGGTCTCGGGAACGTGATTGAGCAGTGCGCTCTCACATCTTCCCCTTTTGGTTCACGTTTGGCCCCTAGAGTACGGCTGCTTTAAGCGCCCCACGGGAAAACTAGGTGGATTTAGTGGAATTTACCTCCCTCGTAGGTCTAGGCTAAGAATATATTTATTTTGGGTATTCTGTTAACTGATTAAGACTAAGAGGCTCTGTGATCGGGCAGTGAAGACTTCCTCTACCTGATCAAGTACCTCCTTCGCCGATCAACACAAGATCGACACTATACGATTTGCGACCTGCGTTCATCTGTTCGCAACTCGCGCCAACTAGTGTCTGATAGACTAAATCGATCAGATCGATCAGGTCGATCACGTTCCTAATTGTCGACTATTGGCCCTGATGATCCTTGATCACCCCTTGATCAACGACCAGCGGCCCTGATCATCCATTATTTGCGCCTGATCAGACTGATCAAGACTGATCGACAACAGTCGCATCATCACAAGTCATCTCAATCTTGCATCAAGGAATTGCAACGTGACATCCCTGCCACCTGGAGAGCGACCCACGCCCAAGCCGTCGGGTACACAAGGTGAGCAGGACACAAGCACTTACAAGACGACCGGAGGACCCCCTTCGTTAGTCGGCAGTCCGGGCGCCGTGGTAACGCCTGATCAAGCTTCAAAAACTTAGATCAGCCGCTTCACCACACTTCCTTTCCAAACGCACCTCTACACGTCCCGGGCGGAAGCACGTAGTGCATCTTTTTGGACCACCGGCAGACGTAGAGCTCTTAAGAACTCGGCTTAAACCCCGCCTGCTATGCCAGCGGTAGTTTTCTGTAAATGTTTTTGGGAAAGTGATCGAGCCTAGTGTTCTCACCTCTTTCCCCATTGGTTCGCATCTGTCCACTAGAAGTTCGGCTGCTTTAAGCGCCCCACGGGAACTCTAGGTGGATTTTTGTTGAATCCGTCGATCTTCACATAGAAAGTGCAGATCGCCACCTCTTCTCTTAGGTCTAAGCTAAGAATACATAATATATTGGGTATTCCGTTAGCGATCTAGGCTTAAGAGGCTCGGAGATCAAGTGGTGAAGAATTACGCCACGTGATCAAGTACCCCTTCGCTGATCACCACTAGATCGACACCGTCGATGTGCGATCATCGATCTGCGATCTGCAATCTGCGATCAAAGACCCTCAATCTCGCCAAATCGTACAAGATCAACAAGATCGATCAGTGATCTGCGATCATCGATCTTGATCATCGATCATCGACCTGTGATCATCGATCTGCGATCCGAAACACGTAATCTTGCTGATCCGCACAAGATCAACAGTGATCTGCGATCATCGACCCGCAATATCGCCTATCCACACTTGATCAACCTACGATTTTCGTACCTGATCGACAGCCGTCGATCTGCCACGAACTCGCTCGATCTTACATCTGAATTGCAGTGATCTACGTCACAGTCACCTGAAGAGCGACCCACGCCCAAACCGTCGGGTACACAAGGTGAGCAAGACATAGGCCTGTCACAGGACAACCGGAGGACCACTTCGTTAGTCGGTAGTGCCAGCGCTGTGGGAACGCCTGATCAAATCTCAAAATTTTTTATCATCCGCTCCACCACAATGGTGCACGTGCCCGGAACTTTGGGCGACTCGGAATACCACCGCGATTCCCTGTAATATGGTGCTGACGCGGAAGTGAAAACGGAATCGGAAGCAGAATTGAAAATCAAAGTGGAAAGGAAGGAGGTGGTTGTGACGATGGAAAGCCGTTCTCCGTCGTCATGTCTGAAGAATAAAGGAAATGCTGATCATCAGGACCTGGGGAGGTATCCTGATGACATAAATGAGGAAAAGCCTCAATCACCTCCCAAGACTCCTTCGGGAGCCCCTTCGGATCACAACTTGCGTTGTGATCCGCCAATTGCATATGAATATAATGATCTGGATTGGAAGCCGGTGGTGACGTACTACAAGACCGACTAACCGAAGGCGTTTCTGAAGGCGCCTGGGTGGGAGAGCGACGAAAGTCGATCAAGTATGGCGCCATCAGAATCTGATCTGGTGAGGAAGTTTTACGGGAAGGAACTGGAAGATTTTTATTTATGTATTTGATAATGAGCTTACTCGAAGTCACGATCAGCGGAAAGCTGAATGGAACAGTCGATCAACCAGTGACGGATGGGAAGTACAAGCTTCAGCTGGTGTTAGGGCTAACGCTCCTGATAAGCAAGTTGGCCTGAAGACAGGCGCCTACGATGCTGAAGAAGTGTTCGATCTGGACCCTAAAGATGTTGCGACCGCTACCCAGCGGATGTTTGATCTGTTGGTGCCTATAGTGGGTCGATCTACTAAGGTGGAACCCCCTCGCTCTCCGCTGAAAATTGAAGCGGGTCCGTCGATCAACGTGGCAGAACACACGGGATCATCCTGTTATGAATATGCTCCTTCCGAGGGCGATATGACTGAAGTGGAGTCGAGTAGTGCTGATAGCGTGGAACCCAAGATTACCCGGATGACGATCTGCCAGAAGGATGAAGCCAAGTTCCTGGCCGTGAAAAAGAAACCGCGATCAGCCAAGGCAGAAGATGATCAATCCCCGCAGGACCCACGGCTGCAAGCGTTTTTTAATAAGACTATGGGGCGTTTTTGGGCTGAGGAAAGAGGCAAGGCGACACCTGAAGTGGTACGCACGAAAAGTCACCAGCCGAAGCCAGGAAGAGCTGCGACGGTTAAGGATCTTGACATGGAGTCCGTGTATTCTCTCCGTGATCACCTGTCAAAGCCAGGAAGAACGGCGACGGTTGAGGATGTTGACATGGATTCTGTGTATTCGCTCCATGATCAACAATCCCAGCGTGATTATCTCGATCCAGATGAGACGATCACTCTGCCTCGACAAGCCACGGTTGCGTCAGCGTACACTGGAGTGCCTGATCAACAGTCGATTCCCAGAATCAGGATTTCTGCGATCAGCGATCTGAAAGAATTCTCAGGGAATGAAGTGGATGAAGATCAAGCGCGAAATTGGATCAGTCGTCTTAAATCAGCATTTATGCTTGATCAAGCCTCTGATCATGAGAAGTGTTTGATCATGGGTGATCTGCTTAAAAGACCGGCGCACAATTGGCATCACCAGATGAGCAGATCAACTCGTGGAAGCTGGAAAAGTCTTGTCGATGAGTTCGAAATTCAGTACTGTGGAAGTGGTCAATCGAAATCTCGCCAGTACTACTACACGAAGCAGCGATATGATTAAACCCCTATCGAGTATCTTCACTGGTTGAATGTGGCAGGAATTCGGGCCAAGTTGTCGATCAAGGAAGGACCGGATACGATCTTGCGCGAACATGTGCAACCCTTTCTCGACACGTTGAATAATTTCGATTTCGCTGATTAACTGGCACTTCTGCGTTTGGATAATGTTACATAGTTGGAAGAGACGCTGCGGGCTTATGCGATCACTAAGTCGTGTCATCCAACGGCGGTGGTAGGCACTAGCCGATTCCGTCCTAAATTTAGCGATGATCGATCACCTGCCCCAGAGCGGAAGCCTAAAACAGTGCGCGCGATAAAAATGATGTCTGGGAGCGAAGGATCAAGTTCAGATGACAGTGGAAGTGATGGAGATCAGCGTCGTTACATGATCGCTGCTATGCGCGATCAACCAGTGACGCAAGATCAACCTAATGAGCCTCGATCCGGCAAGCGAAGTGAACCAAGTGCAGTTTATCAAGGGGAGACGAAGAAGTGTGCTCGTTTTGCATCGATCAAACATGACAATTTGCGTTGTTGGAAACGCCTGACCAGTCTCAAGTGTGGAAAAAAGGACCACTCGACTGATCACTGTTTGTACGTCTGCCGTGCGTGCGGCGAAATTCATGACGCTGGCAAATGCCCTATGGAGGAATTCTACAATCGTATTCGCCAGTAGTACAACCCTACCAAGCATGCGGGAATGTTTCCCAAGGAAGCTGAAGACATGTTGAACTAGGAAGCTCGCCAGATTGGAATCTGGTACGAGACGAGCGTTCTAGTTTGTGTATTTTTGAATATGTGAATAAGAAGAAGGCTGATCGATCAGAAGAAAAAGATAATGAAAAATGTGATCAGCCTGATTTACCACGTTTGGCTAATTTCCGTATTTATGAGTTTTCTCTGTCCCCGGTGATCATGGAAGTTGATTTGCTTCCGGGTGAATCACGTGGATATTGGAAGTACCACTCTCCCAAGAAATGCTTTAAACAAGCCAAGGCGAGTGTCAAAATCAATAACGAACGTGCCACGTTGCTATTCGATTAAGGTGCCGAAGTGTCGATCATCGACTCAACCTTTGCTCGTAAGGTGAGTTGTCAGATCGACACGAGTCAAACGAAAGAATATGTCGGCATTGGAGAAAGTGCATACCTCACAGAAGGGCGCACTAAAATCAAGATTACGTTAGCGGGCTCGTTGGTTTATTATTTCCATGCATGGGTGGGCAAACCTGTCGGTCAAGATGCTATATTGGGTATGGATTTTATGATCCCAGCTGGTGTCAGATTGGACATCGCCCACGGCGCACTAAGTCTTCCGGATGAAGTAATCATCCCATTAGAAGGCCGCCGACAGCTGTATGGATCGAGTGGAAATTATATGAAACTTGGTCAGTACGAGCAGATCCCAGTAGGTCGATCTGCTGAGGTTCGGATTCGTAATCAGCGATCTCGGAAGTTATGGATTACTCGCGGAAAAGATTGGGTCCCCACTGTGACTACGGGCGTGGGTATTTTGCGATATCTGTGTATTACGAATGTTGCCGATCATCCTACATGACGATATGATTTTAGGTATTTGGATGAAAAGGATGATGTGCCCCGTCGCCCTGGGTTTATTTCGGTGGGGTCTAATCTTTATAAGGAGTGGAAGAATCTCGCGTATCAACCTTCTACCGATTCTGTGCATGACGATCAAGAAAGTTTCGATCAAGGTCCTTTGGTCGAGAAAAAGGAGTATCCTATTCCTCGGGAAATTTCGGTAAGACCTACGGATTCGATCACGGCATCTTTGGCATTAGTAACCGGAAGATCGCAGAAGGTGCAAGGAGTGCAAGAGAAGTGCGATCAGGAGCCGAGTGTGAAGGGTCCGACCCTAGATAATGAAGTTGAACGATCTGTTGCAAGAGATGAGCCTGATCAGGATATACGTGAGCACCCCGTCTCAGTCGATCACAGTGAATTTGGTGTGATTTCTACCGACGATCAATTATGCTACCATGAAGGTGGAGATTGTTCGTGGAAGAGTTGGAGAAACAGCTTGCTACGCTGCCTGAGGTGTCCTCAAGTACCGAAGAAGTGACCAAGGACGATCTACAAGTCGGTGATCCATTGATCAACACAGTAGAGGAATTGATCAGCTTCGCGATATAATTTGGGCGAAGAAACATCTGTTGATCGGGAAAGGGAACGCGCTGCCTCCTGCCGCACGTGGAGTGGTTTGTGATATTGACGTAGGCAATGCACGCCCAATCTCTCAAAAGTGTCGGAATGTTGCTCCACAATTTCGCGAGAAGTTGTGAGCCTTGATCAAGGGACGAAGATCATCCAACCGTCTATGTCACCCTGGGCATCACCTATAGTGATCATTGTGAAGAAGAATGGGGTTGATATTCGCCTATGTATCGATTATCGCGCGTTGAATGAACTCACACGTTTGATGATGTACCCAATGTCTCTGATCTCTGATATGATCGAAGATTTGGATAAAGCGTTGTGGTTTTGCTCTTTGGATACGGAAAGTGGTTTATGGGTCGTGTCTATGCCGATCGAGCACGTCTGATTTCGGCTTTTGTTACTCCGTTTGGATTGTTTGAATGGAATCGGATGCCCTTTGGTCCAAAGAATGCTCCGCACATCTACCAGCCGCTGATCGATAATGCATTGTATGGGTATCTCAAGGTTAAGGACGGTACCTATCTAACCAATTCAACCGATGTATTTACTAAGGGAGAGCCTGATAAAGCACAAGGCCCGTCTGTGTAGCAGCAACGATCAAAATCGATGAATTTGGATCCCTGCACCTACATGGACGATATTGTGTGATAAAGTGTGAAATCTTTTGGAAAAGTGCGATCAGTGGAACCTGTCGATCAGCGTGAATAAATTGTACTGCGGGCGGAGTGAAGTTCCTTATTTGGGACATCACGTCTGTAGCCGGTGCGTATACGAACGGTGCGACTATCGCACAGAGGAAGACTCTTCCATAAAGCGGTAGATACCGCTACTTAGCCGATACGCCCTTGTAAAGGGCTTAGTAGGAGAGTTCTCCTACTCGGGGCCAAGATTCCCGGGTTGGTTTACTACTTAGCCTTAACGGCTGTATTCCCTTTACGGGATGTAAGTAAAGGGAGGTCTCCCTCTTACCTATGACACTCACTGCGCGCGCGACCGGTCGAGGTCACACGTCCGCAAGATAGAGTGAAATGTAAACTGAATATATTTAATATGTAATTAGCCTAAATTAATTTAAACTAATATAAACTATATGTAATACTAAGTAGAATATTCCAACTTCGTACCTAGCTAAAATGTAGTGTACACACCTGTGTACCGACACGTGGATGGCTGACACACCACCACACCAAGGGCCCATGCTCTGATTGGTTAAAATAACCAAAGGTTCGAAACCTTTCAAACCGGTCAATACTGACCTCAACCGTAGTGTACTCATGTACACCAACATTACATGTAACTCGAATGTAACCCCGTTACATCCTCCCCCATCAAGACTACTGCTTACGCAATAATCAAAATCTTGTTGGAGAAGTCCAACGCCAGTACCTCTGGCCTTCCATATGTACACCTTCAGTGGTGCTATGGCGTCTCCTCTAGAAGAGGTAGACTACTCCGATAACTCGGAGGTGGATGCCCTTGGGGATACCTCCCCAACGGTTAACCGCTCCTACAGCGCCGAACGGCGTTGTCGGCAGCCTAATCCGTTCCCCACACGTGGGGAAAATGCACTAACCAGTGCTCCACCCCTGCCCATATCGGATGATACATCCGAATCGTCAAAAGAGATCGTCACTAATGAGCTGGACGCAGCTCAAGACACCCAACTTGCCGCACAGGCACTAAGGGCTGCGTTACGCGCCCCCAAACGCCTGCCAAGGACGGCTTATAATTTTGATGGTCCTCGTGACCTTCCAAGGTAGGCCAGGCGTTTGGTAAGGACCAGTTTAGCGTCCTATACCCTTGGACCCGCGGATGAACAGCCGTATCAACGCGAACGCCGTGAGAAAACCATATGTGGTTGATGAACGGATAAACGATATGGTGTATCGGCTACTGATACCTACTGGTGAAAGTCGAATATTCCCGCTTGTGCACATTGCCAGGTTAAAACCATTTATCAATAAAATGAGACGACCTCGGGAGAGACTCCGGCAACAACTGCTTACACAAAAGCAGTTCACTAGCGTCTCATACCAAGAGCGCTTGGACAGGCAGGCACAGGGTGCCCTTGTTGAGAACCTCCGCGAGGTTCCTTTCGTTCTTTCTCCGGTAGAAAGTGCTGATGATGCAGAGAAGAAGTTCCGCGCTTGGGCGGAAGGGGAGAAGCTTCTCCCCAGCTTCGATGAGCTGCATGGCAGCTATTCCCGTCGAGACATTTAGGTGGAGATGGTGTTGCGCCTGAAATTTGCCAAAGCCAAAGCGATGGAGCAACTACGTGATCCGTATCGCACACGCTACGCCAGCGTCCCTGTCTCCACCATGGTGTCCGAAGACAGTGTGAGCATCACATCTGCCTCCGGCGAACTCCCACTTATTGGGAGTGAAGGGGATTCCAATGACCCTCTGGTCGTTGACCTACAGCGAGATTCTCCCGCTCAAAAGAGTCAACGACGTCGCGGCAATCCTGCCGTAGGGGAGTCTCGAACTCCCACGAACTCTGTGAGTGTGGATAACCTTTCCATTTCACCAGATATTGGGTTTGACCCCGATGATGGCGTCGCTCCATCAGTCGCTCCACACGAAAGTGTGGAGTACCCTCCGCATCAAGCATTGGAGGAGGAGGTCGCGCACTTGCGACGTGAGATTCGCTAGCGCTGTGATCGACACAGCCATCGCATACATGATCTCCACGAGGGGCTCCGCGATGAGCGGGATGCCACTGATCGCTTCGATAGGAGGCTTGCCTCTCTCGAGACGACCATTGCGGAGCTTCGTGGTCGCATTTTAGCCCTTTCGGGCTTATTTCGCCCTGCGGTGACTTACGGCTATCCGCCTTCCCACCCTCCTCCAGGAGGGGGCCCGCCTCCGGGTCCTGGTATGGCTTAAGCATACCGACATAAAAGGTTGGATGAGTACGCATCACCTTCGGGATGTCCAAGGTATACGATAAGCCCTTTCGGGTTAGTACCTTAAAGGGTCCCACAAACCTGGGGCGCAGTTTATTGCGCAACACATTTGAAACTTCATGTGTAGGCTGATTTTTAGCGTTTAATAAAAAAATTTCTCCCACTTTGTACACCCTTTTGTTACGCCGCCCCTTGTGGTCAGCTTGCTCTTTCTGCTTGTCTTGGATTTCTTCCATGGCATCGCAGACGTGTCGTAAGACACTAAGGCGCGTCGATAAGAACTTATCGATGTGCTTTCGCACAGATACAGGGCTGACATCAGGGAATCATCCCCCCGCAAGCCCTGGGCCACACACACGTGGCGTTAACGGAACCCTCGGATTCACTAATCCGTTCACGTAAAACGGGGTAAACCCCGTAGAAGCATGTACCGAATTGTTGATAGCAAATTCAACCATCGGAAGCATCTCACTCCAACTCTTTGGAGAATCCGGACATAAACTGCGGAGAATATCCTCCACAACGCGATTAACGCGTTCCGTCTGACCGTCCGTCTGCGGGTGATCCGCAGTGGACATGAGGAGCTTGGTGCCCAGCACCCTAAATAACGCTCTCCAAAACTGTCCCGTAAAACGGGGATCCCGATCCGACACAACGGAATCGGGTAGACCATGCTGTCGAAAGACACGGTCTAGGAACACTTTCGCTGTTCCTTGTCCATCTATGGACTCTGGCACCGCCGCCAGGTGAGCCATCTTGCTCAATCGGTCTACAAAGACCAATATGCCGGTGTTCCCAGCCTTATCCTTCGGAAAAACGAAGATAAAATCCATGCTAATGGATTTCCAACACTCCGTTGGAACCGATAAGCTCGCCAAAGGCGCAGCTGAACTTGCGGAAGGTTTAACCTTCTGACACGTCTCACAGGTGCGTATATACGCACTGACCCACTTATACATGTTGGGCCACCAATACAAAGCGCTTAAAGCGCTGTAGGTCTTATCCTGACCTAAATGACCCCCGGTAGGGGCGTCATGTGCCTCAAAGAGGACTCTATACTTCAGTTCCTCATCATGAGGAACTACCACCCGCGGAGTGTCCTCCGCGCTCGTGCTATAAAATAGCAGACCGTCACAGTACTTGTAACGGTATAAACGATCTTTAACTCGACTTGACAGGGTTGGCTCAGACAATCCAAGACCCTTTTCACCCAATGCGCGGATAAGCGCCGTACACTGTGGGTCTTTTTCATACGCCTGGCGTATGAGATCCACCACAGACGTGGTGACGAATGTCGCGTGAGCGAGCTCGTAATCGGGAAGACGCGATAACGCGTCCGAAAGCACGTTCTGCTTGCCAGGTTTATACTTAACCTCAAAGTTGTACTCCGCAAAGAAGGAGAGCCAACGGGCCATCCGTTGCGAGAGATGAGGCGACTTTGTCGCCGTCCGTAAGGACGCGTGGTCAGTATAAACCACGAACGGCTTTGAGCCGAGTAGGTGAACCCTAAATTTGACAAGAGCATACTTCATTGCAAGTAGCTCCTTGTCATGAACGGGATAATTCCGTTCTGCAGCTTTAAGCTGCCTCGACTCAAACGCAATTACGCGTTACCTTCCTGCATCGACTGCTTGTAACAAAGCACATCCGATTGCGAAAACGGAGGCGTCGCAGACGAAACTAAATGGTTTCCCAGACTCTGGGAGAGCAAGAGCGGGAGATTTTAACAAGCTCCCCTTTACCGCTTCAAAAGCGCTCTGGTGTTTGGTTTCCCAACGCCAATCCACGTCCTTTTTAAGAAGGTCAGTTAATGGCTTCGCCATTTCAGCGTAGTTCTCGCTGTACTTGTGGAGATAGTTGGCTAATCCTATCCACTTCCGTAAATATCTAAGATTTACAGGCGAAGGCCACTCCACAATGGCTTTCACCTTCGCGGGATCCGCCCGCACTCCATTCTTACCGATGAAGCATCCGAGGAAAGGAATTTCCTCAGCACCAAATATACATTTGGATGCGTTTTCATATAACTTATGCTCTCGCATACATTCGAGCAAAGCTCGAAGGTGTATAAGGTGCGTCTGAACATCAGAAGAGTCGCCTTCTGCACGACTATGAACGAATATATCGTCGAAGTACATCTGAGCTTACTTCCTATGAGGGCGGAAGAGTTGAGTCACCAAGCGATTGAAAGTCGCTGGTGCATTTGAAAGCCCTTGTGGAATAACAAGCCACTCCCACAGCATGCCACTAGGCGTGCTAACCGCTGTCAGCGGAATATCGGACGCTCGCATGAGCACCTGATAATACCCGTCCACCAGATCTAACGCACTGTACACAGTACAGCCCGCCATATTGTTCTGGAGGACATCCTTCCGAGGAATCGGAGTCTGCATGGGCACAGTAGCTGCATTCAGATTGTTGTAAGCATGTACAATGCGCCACTTTCCGTTCAGTTTACTAACACAAAAGGTGGGAGATATGTGAGGAGACTTTCTCTCCCCTACCATCCCTGCCTCTTCTTTCCCCTTGAAGAATGCGTCGATGACGTCGCATTGCTCCTTGGGGAGAGGCCACTGCCTAGTGACGCAGTATTTGGTTCCAGGAACCAAATCAATTTCGTGTCGGACTCCCCGATCCGGTGGTAACCCCATCGGTGGGTTGTCACTAATGACATCTCCAAATTCCTTTAATAAGGAATGGTAAGGGTCCTCAGGATCCGCGAGGATCTTGAGGCCGCTTCGGTCATTCAATGCCTGTTTGGTTTGCACCAAAACTGACTCGTCCATCGTAGATGAGGAGTTCAACTCCTCTTCCGGACGTAATACGGCAACCTCATCGATTTCACCTGATTTCAAAGCAGTTTAAAATTCGTTGAAGGAAATCTCCTACAACGACAACAGTTCGCCTACCCCAGGAAACCGTTCCAGGCTTACGCCTTCTGTGACAATACCTGTCACACTATTCAGCATCCGATAGTACTGCTGACTACTGGTCTCGGGACTCATCCCGAGACCCAGACGGGGGGGAGTCAATTTCCCCATCTATTGGAAGCGCCACGCGCCTATCCACAGAGGTCTCTACCTCTACCACCGGGGACTCGCCGGTCTCACCTATAACGGCGTAGTAGGAATCATTTCCGACGTGCATAAGAGACAAACTTCGGGTCTCTTCGCTTGGAAGCGCTCGCGCTTAACCTCAGGGGTCTCTACCCCTACCTCTGGAGTCGCAACTTGTTCGCCGGACACGGCGTGGTAGGAACCAATTCCGAACTGTAAAAGAGACAAACTTCAGGTCTCTTCTCTAAGCGCCTCGCGCTTAACTTCAGAGGATTCCACCTCTATCACTGGCGACTCACCAGTCTCGCCTATAACGGCGAGTGGATTAACCGCCGAATCCCCCTCGATAAGGAACTCTTCCTTAACTCCATTTCGAATGATCATTTCAGACATCCCAATCTCTGGCATCTCACGCCAGAATCGCGTTTGCGATCGAGCAAAGGTGGGTTCATGACTCGCCAATGCTTCAACCGACCGCGGGTGCGTTGAGCCAATGGACTTAGACTTCCAGTCTATCCATGGCTCGTGGCGTTCCAGCCACTTCATGCCCAGAATGAGGTCATACCTCGAGTCCAAATCCAGGACTAGGCAACGTTCTAAGCTGTCGAAGTCTGCAAACTTCAGCTTAAGGTCAATCGAGACCTTGGGTACCGAAACCGGTACGCCCGTTGCAAGACGGACCGTGACAACGTCACGAGAACGTGCCTCTAGGGCCTCGGCATACAGCCGACTCTTCTCCAAAGAAGCTCGTCTGACATAATTTTCAGACGCTCCAGAGTCTATCAAGACTCTCCAAGGATTATCAAAGCCTTTCACGTCCGCAAGGACTACCAGCAAACCTGGCTGGTACACCAACTCGGTGCTAGAAAGCACCGCTTCCCTCGGGGCTTTGTGCTGTAGTCCCCTACCCTGGGGCTTAACAGCACTGAGGGGTCCCCCAGTAGGGCGCCCCGCACCTACTGGGAGCCGTCGTTTCCCGACGGCTTGGACAAGGGCTTTCTCCCCACCCTTGGTCCCTTGTAGCGAGTGTCTCGCTGGGGATTTTTTCGGATATCTGTTCCTCAGATGATCCATGCTCCCACACAGGAAGCATCTCAGCGTCCCATGTCGCTGCAGCATAGCTAAGAGCTCCGCCTCGAAGCTATCCGAAAAAGAGTCAGTGTGAATCTTAGCGGGAGGTTTCTCCTCCGCTTCGACCTGACTCAGTTCCATCGGTTCAGGACCCACCTTAGAGGAACGGAAGTTCCTCTCGGCGTTGAACGCCATCTTGAACGCCTCCTCCAGGGATTGGGGTCGGCATCGGAACAATTCCGAACGTGCTGGCCCTTCTCTCAGGCCTTCCATGAAGACGGGGATGGACACATCGTCCGAATACGCTTTCGCGTACATCCCTGCCAACAGGTCTTAAGCTCCTGGATATAAATCTCCAGGTCCTTAGTGCCTTGACGGCACCTCAGGAACGCCAGTTGATTCTGGAAAACCAGATCAGGCGTTGCGTAAATGTCCATGAGCTTCTGCTTAAGGACCTTCCATGTTGGAAACACGTCCGTGACTGACGCCGAACACGTAAACGCCCATGTACGGGCTTTGCCCGTAAGATGGGTCAATGCAAGTCCCACTTGCAAGTGATCAGTGGTCATATTCGCTGTGGCGAAGGCCGTTTCGACCTCTCGCAACCACACGTAAAGGCTGTCACCCTTCTCCCCGGTGAACTCCTATATTTTGAACGATAATGGAGGGAGCAACCCCGTGGAATGACCTCCACTACAACTCGCCTCATGAGCGATGAGGGCATTTACCCTTGCCTTTACGGCCTCAAGGCCCTGCTCCACTAGGAGCTTCATGCCTTCTTCCCCCGTTAAGGGTAACAGCCTTTTAAAGGCTTCCTCCTGGACGAGGGTCAAACTATCCCAATCGTCCTTATTCATACTTTGCAGAGGATGCCTAGTCTACCAACACAGGTGTTGGATTGACTACAAGTGCTACCATATGTATCCGGTGCGTATACGCACGGTGCGACTAGCGCACAGAGGAAGACTCTTCCTTAAAGCGGTAGCTACCGCTACTTAGCCGATACGCCCTTGTAAAGGGCTTAGTAGGAGAGTTCTCCTACTCGGGGCCAAGATTCCCGGGTTGGTTTACTACTTAGCCTTAACGGCTGTATTCCCTTTACGGGATGTAAGTAAAGGGAGGGCCCCCTCTTACCTACGACACTCACTGCGCGCGCGACCGGTCGAGGTCGCACGTCCGCAAGATAGAGTGAAATGTAAACTGAATATATTTAATATGTAGTTAGCCTAAATTAATTTAAACTAATATAAACTATATGTAATACTAAGTAGAATATTCCTAATTCGTACCTAGCTAAAATGTAGTGTACACACCTGTGTAATGACACGTGGATGGCTGACACACCACCACATCAAGGGCCCCTGCCCTGATTGGTTAAAAATAACCAAAGCTTCGAAACCTTTCAAACCGGTCAATACTGACCTCAACCGTAGTGTACTCATGTATACCAACACTAAATTTAACCCGAAGGTAACCCCGTTACAACGTCTCTAGCCGCGGTTTTGAAACAGATCCGAAGAACTTGGATGATCTGATCGATTTGCCTTTTCCTGGTACTTTGCGTGCTATGCAATCGTTTTGGGGGGTATGAATTACTATCGCAGATTTTTTGAAGACTTCGCGATCTATGATGCTGTACTCTACAAGTTACGAGAAACGGACTATCAAGAATTAAAGGGTCGATCATCGATCAATGAGAGTCAGGATCGTGAAGATGACCGATTGACCAGGGCGAGAGTTGCTTTCAGTGTGCTGAAGGCGACGATCGCGTCAGCCCCAACCCTACGCCGTTTCGATCAATCCAAAGCACCGGTGATCGGGGTTTATGCCAGCAAGTGGGCAGTATCTGCCGCGTTGGTACAAGAACATGATCAAGCGTATTGCCCCGTCGCATTCGCCAGTCGGACACTGAAGAGCGGTGAGCTGAATTAAATCCCCGTCGAAAAGAAAGGTCTGGCTCTTCTGCGAATTTGGATGTTTGCTTCACGATGCTGGTCGGAAAGGCGATCACTGTCCTGTCACGTCGATCAACGTTGAAGTGGTTATTAGCATCCAACGGGCTAGACGGATGATTGGGGAGATGGGCTGCGATCTTGTCACATTGGGACTTGGAGACCAAGAATTGTGTGCAGGGAGAAGAGGAGGTGCTAGGGGCGTTAGCTGCAAGTATCACCCCTCGCACCAAAATTGATGAAGCCCTGATAGCGATCGCGCCGAAAAAGCAGCCTCGACAGATGATTGAAGTGCCACCTCCCACAATTGAGAAAGACGAGGATCTATAAGTAATCAGTTTCGATGGATCGGCAAGTGTTAAGCGATGTGTTGGTGAGTCTGGTGCTATCGTGCGGAAATTGCCGGAGTGCAAGATCATGATCGCAGTTGCTCATCATGCACCTAACATCACGATGAATGAAGCTGAATACCATGGATTTCTTCTAAGTTCGGATCTACTGTCGCGATATCCCAAAGGAAGGGTGATCGTGTGAGGAGACTCTAATTTGGTGATCAGGAAAATGCGCGGTGAAATAGAGTGTAAAGCTCCGCGATCGCAAGTATTGCAACAGCGTGCGCTTAAACTCCTTCGCGAATGGAGTGATCATGATCTATTGCACGTCAAAAGAGAGTGGCATAAGAGTGCCGATCCTATCACCACTATGGCCATGCAGGGTGGAACAAGATGTGAGATTTATGACGAGAAACAGCTGGAGGAATTGGTCGATCTCAACAGATTGTCGGAAGTGATCACGTGGAATGAAGATCCCACTGTCCCACAAGTGCTGGTGAAGACGCGACCCCGTAACCTCCGTCAACCGCTACATTAAGCGTGGCCCGAAATATCCATAGGACTGATGAGGGCGGAACGTGTGAAAAAGGCGCAGGACGAAGAGAAGTGGATTTGTGATTTGCGGAATTACTTGCATGGTAACGTCACACAATTAAGCGCAGAAGAGGTGAAGGACTGTGCGAAAATTGCTGACAGTTATGATGTCGATGATCAAGGGCTGTTGATCTACTGTGGAAATTCAGCTAAAGTCAGCTGTGATCAAGATGATCAAGATGATCGACGCTCTTCGATCAAGCTAGTCCTACCTGAGACCCTACATGCGGATGTCCTCCACCACTATCATGTGAGTTTGGAAGGAGGACACCAGGGTATAGGGCGTACATATCAGCGGATCAGACGATACTTTCATTGGCGTGGTTTATTTCGCAGCTTGCAACGATTTGTTGGGCAGTGCGTAGATTGTGAGACGGGAAAGGACCAGCCTACGATCAAGGGTATGTCGCCGGGAAATATTGAAGCTACGTACCAATTTCAAGTGATAGCCAAGGATCATATCCCGTCGTTTCCCTGATCAACTGATGGGTATACGGAACTGCTGATCTGAACTGATCTGTTCACGGATATGGTGATCGCAAAATCATGATCATCTCGTACAGCACAGAAAGTCGCCGAGAATTACGAAGAGTGTGTATTTTGTCGATTTGGAGCTAGTGAGGTGATCAGGCATGATCGAGTACCCGGTTTTATGTCCGAAGTATTTCGTACGTTCAACAAGATCGTGGGACAACGACAGAGTGCCACTGTGTCGTACCGTCCACAAGCGAACGGCACGGCAGAAAGAATTGGTGCAGACAATCACACGAGCGATCAAGATGTATGTATCAGACGTCGGTCAGAATGATTGGAGCTCGTATGCAGAACGATTGGTGTTTGCACTGAATTCGACCCCTGATCGTATCCGTGGAGAAACACCATTTTACTTGGCGTATGGGTGGGATCCGCGATCATCATTGGAATCAACATTGCAACTTGGTGGAATTCGGCGTAAAGATCGTGATGCTCGTCGGTGGAGATAAAGGCTGCAGAAAGACTACCGTTACGCCCGTGATCAAGTGAGCACTCGATTGCACGAAGCTGTGGCTGATCGAGCTGAAAAGCATAACGATCAAGTGGTACCGCATAAGATCGAAGCTGAATCGAGGGTTTGGTTATTCCTATATCGGGTGAAAGAAGGGTTCGCAAAGAAACTGGCGCACATGTGGCATAGACCCTTCAGAGTCGATGAGGTGATCAGTGATTATGCTGCAAGATTGGTTACAGATGGCACCTACTATCGTATATTCCCGGTGGTACACCTATCCAAGTTGAAAATGGTCAAAGAATTTCCAGATCGACCTACTACTGTGCTAGCAACTGGGGTAGAAGATCGTTTTGATTTCGATGAAGCCTTGCTACCCGAAGACAGCTGGGAAAGGACCCTAGAGCCGGACGAATTTCTAGTTAATCGCATCGCCGATGTCCGATCTGGTCGAAAGACTAGGTATGGCAGAACGTTACGCGAATGTCAAGTCTACTGGAAGGGTTATGGTGAGCCGTCATGGGTAGACGAGGCGGATGTGAACTGTGATGCTCTGATAAAGGACTTCGAAAGGAACATTATCAACAGACATCGGTTTGACGTAATGAAGGTGGACTAAGAGCCCAACTAATGCATGATCGAAGAACTGACTATGAAATATGATTGAAGAACCCTTGATTGTAGGAGATTGATTGACGAAACTCACGATTAATGGAGAAGTGACGATTAACTTGAAGTGGTGAATTTACGGTGGATAGTGAGATATATGGTGATGGATCAACGGCAGATGAGCCGATGGAAGATCGATTTATGTTATGCATGAAAATTGACGAAGGAACAAGTGTGAATGGTATGATCAAGAATGTTTATTGACTAAAGAAAAAAAAGTGATCAACTAGCTATCCCGATCCATAAAACTTACGGCAAAGGCGAGGGATGTTCCGGCCGGGATGATCAGGAGAAAGGCGATACTGTATTCTCCAAGGTTCCCCGGCGTCGACTTCACGCAGCGCATCCTGAAAGGTCCGAGGTGGGGGGGGGGTCCGATAAGTAGGCAGGGTACAATGAACCATCATCAGATGGAGCTTACTTCAAGGGGCGGTTCCGGGCGCAGTGCGAGATCGACGGGTCCAAGAAAATGTCGAGATCACATACACCGTTGATCATGCCCTGCAACACGAACGCCACCAGATTCTTCTATAACGCTCCGTCACGACTCCTGCGCTGACGTCGACCTTCGTTATACTCACGAAAGAAGGCGTCGCGCTCCCTGAGGCTTCGATCTATTGGGAGATAATGAGTCGACTCCCAGATCGCTTGCGCATGATGGTCCAGGAACGTCTGGTACCTCGCTTCGAAGTCAGCAAACCAGCCGACTGAGCGGAAAGAGATGGGTGACAGCATTCACTTGAAGAACTCCAAGGGGCGTCGGCGTATAGCAGCTCCACTTCTAACTGGGTGATCAAGTTATTACACCACCGATCACTCGAAGGTGCGTCGCTGGCAGCTGGAAACAACCATCCCACGGGGCGCGTCAAGTAGTCAAAGACCACGTGTACTGAGATGTTGCCCAGATCAAAGCCGTCAAGTTGATAAGGGGTCCACGGCAAGATGTCCACATCTTGTGCACCATAGGCACCAAGATCAGCGACTTGTATGCACTCGTGCGAGGGAAGAGGAATCCAAAAGAGTCTGGATCGAGCGAAGTTTCACTCGCGAGCTCGCTGACCGTGGGGCTGGATAGAATCTGCGTGCTGATCGAAGCAGAAGAACCGCCTTGATCGCCATCTGGATGATCGGGACTAAACGAACGATCATCATCCGACTTCTTCTCTGAGTAGGAGGGACTTGACGCTGACGCTTGGACCGAGGTGTGAACCCCGAACGTTGAGCACGTCTCTTGAGCGAAGGGGCGGGCGGAATGGAGGAATCTTGTGGTAAATAACCCTGAGGGTCAGCAGACGAGCTTGCAGCTTGATCAGAATCTGCACCAGAGGCGCCGGCACCGGTGCGATCTGCATTTGTAATGCCGCACCAGCGAATACGGATTGGACGTGCGAGCAGTACCAACGCAATTGCGTAGTTTCGTCTTGATCACGTCGCAACTCGTCGCGCAGTGTGTCACGATCTGCTGATACGTGACTGAGGCGGCTACGTGCCGTCGAAAGTTCTGTCTGCAACTTAGAGTTTTGAGCACGTACATTCTCCAGCTCGGCCTTGCTGGCCGACACCCCATCTAGACGATCACGTAGCTAATCAACCTGGGCTAGGGTAGCGACGAATTCCTCTATCCTCTAAAGATGGTTTCATTCTCCATCCGGATGCGATCACGTTGACTCTTGCGTTTTTCGGCCTTGGAGGTGAGCTGTATCACCTTCACGATCAAGCGCTGGCTCTTGGAAATGGCCTGATCGTGCTCCTTTTGTAGCATGCCCAAGCGTTGTCGTAGTTGATCAAGCATCGTTTGATCTGGGAGCGCCTCAAGGCGCGTGATCTCCTGCGCATGATCGGCGATGCTCTTCTCCTGGACCGATAGAAGATAACGGTCTCGATCACGACAACCGTCCAGATCGCGGTCTGGGCGCGCCTTGTTTTAAATTTTTAAAAAGGAAATTATGCGGATGATGAAGAAAGGCTTGTACTCGAGGCTGCAAAATCAAAGGTGATATTTATTCATGTGAATTATCTGTCGTTGCTCCTAGTCACTCAATTTTACCTATCTGCGATTGGTGAGTTTGCCTATAGTAATTACTAAGTAAAAACGTTGTGGCGACTTAAACTTCAAATTCAATGTATGGTCCAAAATTCCGCTTGTGTATAGACATACATCTGCGTACTTATCCAAGACTGTATACTTATCCAGGACTGTCGTGAATGGTCATGTCGTGAATAAGTATACATATGTATACTTATCCAGGACTGTCGTGAACGGTCATGTCGTGGATAAGTATACAGATGTATACTTATCTAGGACTGTCGTGAACGGTCATGTCGTGAGCGGTCATGTCGTAAACGGTCAGACATCACGTGATTGGCCAAAAACTCCATTCGAAAATCCCGTTATAATTTCATCCGAAATCACAAAATCAGGTATGCCACGTTATCATGCACAGAAACCATTACAATTAACACTCTCCCTTGATGGTTGCGTGCTTGTTCAAATGTCCTTATTCCTTGAGGCCCAAACCGATTAGAAACTTCAAATGTTTGATGCGTCCAAGCCCTTTAGTTAATCCGTCTGCAATCATTTCATCAGTTGGCTTGTATTCAAGCGTGATGATATCTTCTTCGACTTTCTCACGAAGAAAGTGATACTTGATGTCGATATGTTTTGTACGTGCGTGAAAAACTGGATTTTTAGCCAAAGCGATGCAACCATGATTGTCTTGGTAAATATTTGTCGCTGTACCAGTTCTGAAATGCAAATTGTCCAATAAGAGACGCAACCATATCTCCTCTTGCGTAGCTGAATACAGTGACATATACTTGTGGTAAAGCGTACCGCAAAATTGGTACGTAATTAGGGGTATAATTATAGGCACCCCTATAGGCGTAGCTGTGGTAGAGGGTACCGCAAATTTTGTCGGTACCATAGTCGGTACAAAAGGTGGTACGATAGTGGGCACCACAGTCGGTACCACAGTTGGTACCCAGACGGTACAACTGTTGACACAACGGTGGCGGACAGGGACGA